>WNWK01005947.1:0-112744 GCA_009830355.1 Cherax destructor
AGGGTGTACGGTTAGGGTGATGGACGTGTACAGGTGATGGACGTGGTTCAGGGGGATGGGCGTGGCAGGGTGATGGAGTGCAGGGGGATGGACGTTGTCAGGGGGGTGGCGTGTTGCGGGGATGGCGTGTCAGGGGATGGACGTTTTTAAGGGGATGGACGTGTTCAGGGTGATGGCGGGTCAGGGGGATGGCGGGCAGGGTATGGACGTGTCGGGGATGGCGGGGTCAGGGTGATGCCAGGTGAGGGCGTGTCAGGGTGATGGGGTGTTAGGGGGGTGGGCGTTAGGGGGATGGGCGGGGCAGGGGGGACGTGTCAGGGTGATGGCGTTTTTTAGGGTGATGGGCTTTTTCAGGTGATGGGCGGGGTCAGGGGGATGGACGTGTGCAGGGTGATGGGCGTGTGTACAGGGGGATGGCGTTTCAGGGGATGACGGTTCAGGGTATGGAGTGCAGGGTGATTGACGGGGGGCAGGGGGATGGACGGGTCAGGTGATGGCGGGGCGGGGGATGGAGTTGGGGGAGGGCGTTAGGGGGATACGTGTCAGGGGTGATGGACGTTGGGGGATAGTGTTCGGGTGATGGACGTGCAGGGTGATGGCTGGGGTGATGGACGGTTAGGTATGGACGGGGGCAAGGGATGGACGGGTGGGGGGTGGGAGGGGTCAAAGGGGGGGGTTAGGGGTGGGTGTTGGGATGGCGGGGGTTTTTGGTGATGGACGGTGGGTAGGGGGGGAGGGATGGGGTGTAGGGATGGACGGGGTGAGGGATGGACTGGGGGGTGGGGATGGACTTTGAGGGATGGCGGGGTGAGGGGGATGGGGTGGGTTTAGGTGATGGCGGGGTTAGGGATGGCGGTTAGGTGATGGGGTTGGGTTAGGGGGTGGACGGGGGTTTAGGGGGGTGGACTGGTGGGGGTAGGGGGGTGGCTGGGGGGGGTGGACGGTTGGGGGATGGGGTGTAGGGATGGAAGGGGTTAGGTGATGGAAGGTGGGTGGTAGGGGTTTTTGGGTGATGGCTTTGGGGATGGGCTTGAGGGGGATGGCTGGAGGGGGGGATGGTGTAAGGATGGAAGGTAGTGATGGGTTTTTTTAGGGTGTAAATTCAAGTTGGGTTGCAGGTTCCAGTGATGAATGTTTCAAAGATGACTTTCGGTTTTGCTTTAGGTTAAAAAAGGCTTTTCGGTATGATGGTAAGGGTGGCTGGGGAGGATGGGTGTTTCGGGGGGATGCTTGGGGAAGGTTTAGGGGTGTTACGGGGGATGATCGGTGATTGCTGTTGTGATTGATGGTTAAGTGATTGAGGTTAAGTGATTATGGGTGGGTTTTTGGGGGGGGGGTTTTGATTGCGGGTAAGTGATTTACTGGGGGGGTGATTGATGTGGGGAGACTTGATGATGGCGGGGTTAGGGATGGCTGGGGAGGGTGGCTGGGAGGGATGGAGGGGAGGGGGTGGGGTGGTTAGGGATGGCGGGAGGGGGGTGGCTGGGGAGGGGGTGGTTAGGGAGGGCGGGGGGGGATGGACGGGGGGGAGGGGTGATGGACGGGGGTGGGGATGGACTGGTGGTGATGGACTGGTGTAAGGATGGACTGGTGTAGGTGATGGACTGGTGTAGGTGATGGACTGGTGTAGGTGATGGACTGGTGTAGGTGATGGACTTGGGATGGACTGGTTGGGGATGGACTGGTAGTGATGGATTTTAAATTTAGGTGATGGACTGGTGGGGATGGACTGGGTAGGGGGGGGTTTTGAGGCTGGTATTTGAGGTTTGATGTTCTTGAAGGTCTTGATGTTCTTGAAGGTCTTGAAGGTTTTGAAGGTCTTGATGTTCTTGAAGGTCTTGAAGGTCTTGAAGGTCTTGAAGTTCTGAAAGGAAGATCACTCAGTTCCATAGCTTCAGGTGTCCATCCTTGCCCCCTCGGATATTCACTATTTACCACTTCCCCAGGCACAGTCCCACCCCCAAAAAATATCAGAAAAAAACAATGATCAGAAAAATCACAATGATAGACAAAACACCTGATCAGCAAAACAACACCATGATCAGACAACACAACACAATGATCAGACAACACAACACAATGATCAGACAACACAACACAATGATCAGACAACAACACAATGATCAGACAACAACACAATGATCAGACAACACAACACAATGATCAGACAACACAACACAATGATCAGACAACACAACACAATGATCAGACAACACAACACAATGATCAGACAACACAACACAATGATCAGACAACACAACACAATGATCAGACAACAACACAATGATCAGACAACAACACAATGATCAGACAACAACACAATGATCACACAACAACACAATGATCACACAACAACACAATGATCACACAACAACACAATGATCACACAACAACACAATGATCACACAACAACACAATGATCACACAACAACACAATGATCACACAACAACACAATGATCACACAACAACACAATGATCACACAACAACACAATGATCACACAACAACACAATGATCACACAACAACACAATGATCACACAACAACACAATGATCACACAACAACACAATGATCACACAACAACACAATGATCACACAACACACAATGATCACACAACAACACAATGATCACACAACAACACAATGATCACACAACAACACAATGATCACACAACTACACAATGATCACACAACTACACAATGATCACACAACTACACAGTGATCACACAACTACACAGTGATCACACAACTACACAGTGATCACACAACTACACAGTGATCACACAACTACACAGTGATCACACAACTACACAGTGATCAGACAACTACACAGTGATCACACAACTACACAGTGATCAGACAACTACACAATGATCAGACAACTACACAATGATCAGACAACTACACAATGATCAGACAACTACACAATGATCAGACAACTACACAATGATCAGACAACTACACAATGATCAGACAACTACACAGTGATCAGACAACTACACAATGATCAGACAACTACACAATGATCACACAACAACACAATGATCACACAACAACACAATGATCAGACAACAACACAATGATCAGACAACAACACAATGATCAGACAACTACACAACGATCAGACAACTACATAACGATCAGACAACTACACAATGATCAGACAACTACACAATGATCAGACAACTACACAATGATCAGACAACTACACAATGATCAGACAACTACACAATGATCAGACAACTACACAATGATCAGACAACTACACAATGATCAGACAACTACACAATGATCAGACAACTACACAATGATCAGACAACTACACAATGATCAGACAACTACACAATGTTCAGACAACTACACAATGTTCAGACAACTACACAATGATCAGACAACTACACAATGATCAGACAACAACACAATGATCAGACAACACAATGATCAGACAACACAATGAACAGACAACACAATGATCAGACAACACAATGATCAGACAACACAATGATCAGACAACACAATGATCAGACAACACTACACAATGATCAGACAACACTACACAATGATCAGACAACACAATGATCAGACAACACAATGATCAGACAACACATTGATCAGACAACACAATGATCAGACAACACAATGATCAGACAACACAATGATCAGACAACACAATGATCAGACAACACAATGATCAGACAACACAATGATCAGACAACACAATGATCAGACAACACAATGATCAGACAACACTACACAATGATCAGACAACACAATGATCAGACAACACAATGATCAGACAACACTACACAATGATCAGACAACAACACACTGATCAGATAACATAACACAATGAGCAGACAACAACACAAGGATGAGACAACACAACAAGAACAGGTAGAAGTTATTACAGGGAAGGACAAGCGCCTAGTAATAACATTCGCCTAGACAGCCGCGACCGTAGACTACCTAGACGAGAGACATCACTCACCCAGTTAGCCCACCAGTGAAAATTTCGGACTTTTTATATTTCATATTACATCTAAATTATTAGTTTTTTTCGAATATTTATCTGTATAAGTGTATTAGTGAACTTTGGTGTATAGATTTAGTGTCCACGAGTAAACCTACAAGTTCCATACATGGAAATATATTTATTGTTATCAGTTATTTTTTTTCTATCAGTTATTTTTTTCTCTATGGTACACGAAGTTTCACTTACATGCGCCCCCCCCCCACACACACAAGAGATGTTAGGAAGTATTTCTTTAGTCATAGAGTTGTCAGGAAGTGGAATAATCTGGCAAATGACGTAGTGGAGGCAGGAACCATACATAGTTTTAAGACGAGGTATGATAAAGCTCATGGAGCAGGGAGAGAGGGGACCTAGTAGCGATCAGTGAAGAGGCGGGGCCAGGAGCTATGAATCGACCCTTGCAACCACAAATAGGTGAGTACACACACACACACACACACACACACACACACACACACACACACAGTTCAGCATTTCCACACATGCACTCTAAACATACACCATCACACTTGCATATACACAAACAAATTAAGCAACACACACACAATCCTCTGTATCAAACATATACATAGGTTAATTGAAAACAAACATAATCCTCTGTGTCATACATATACATTCAATAAAAAACACACACAATCCTCCCCTCTTATTGTTACTGGCAGTATGTAAACACAGATATGCACACACACATGTATCATACTCCAAACATGTATACATATACAATAGGAGTTCATATTTTTATACGCATATCAAGACTTTCACAAAAATTTTAAAAGTGAACTAAGACAATTTTTGATGTTCACATTTTTTTTATATTCTCAATAAAGGGAGACAATGATGACTCACATTATTTTGAAGACTTGTACAGTGGAAGATGTGAAAATGTGAAATGATCTTGTTAAAAGTAAGGAGTAGCGAGAAGTAATTGTTATGTAATTAAATAAATCCTTCTCGCTACTCGCATCTTCAAATCTTAAATTCTTTTTCTTTTTTTTTATATTAACAAACAAAACATTCACCAACAATAAACGAACAAAAAAAATCGGGGGATTCAGTCTTTGGGCTACAGCAATTTTTTGGTGTATTTTACTGCACCCTGGGCAGGACTCGTCCCTGGTAATAACTCCCATACTGTATTATGTTGTGATGTATTGTGGTGTGTAGATGTTGGTGTATATTACACTAGTTAGTACACTGTAATGTTGTGATGTACAGATGTTAGTATATATTACACTAGTGTAGTGCACTATGTTGTGTTATGTGGATAAATAGTTTAGAAAATCAACATGTTGATAAATGGGAGACTTGTGCAACATTTGTATATCCTTATTCTGAAACGTTTCGTCAGCCAGTGGCTTCTTCAGTCAAATGCAAAGAAAGGTGGAAGATGAGTTTGAGGTAATCAGTCCCTCAGCCTGGAGTCGATGTGTTCAGTCCATCAATCTTGATATATGTGCAGCATATTCGCGGAGAGATCATTTGGAAATGTAAAAGCTCTGCTTACTAGTGCTCATCCTGTATTGATTAGTCCCAACTTTGCACTGCCATTTTCTTTGCAAGTAGACGCCATTGATATTGGAGTTGGTACTATGTTGCAAGAAGTAGCAGGACATTTATTATATACTGACGACAGATGAGGAGGTGCAGCGGCAGGCGAAGTCACCAGCGGTCAAAAATCACTAGCTGTGTCTGATAGGATGTGGATAAATAGTTTAGAAACCCAACAAGTTGATAAATGAGACGGGGAATTTGCCATGGATATTTTTTCTTTCTCCCTTGTATGGTTTCGTCCGACTTTTTGATCATAGACTCTAGGAGAAGGAAAGTGTGTGAGGAAAGTTTTTCTTGGAAATCGTACAAATAAAAAATAGAAAAACTTCCAGTTTTTTAAATTGCAAAAAATGTCTCCATCCTGAAATGTTTGCAATGTCAGAGTTATTTTGGATAGCAACAAATGGTGAAGCAATGCAAAATGAATTATTCCATGATCTAAAATTTTATAAATATTTTTCTAGTTACCACAAATATCGGAATTATGTCTCAAGTATTTGTTATAAATTTGTATTTTTCGACCATAGTATGAAAAAATGAAGGTGTTTGATTAAAGGTGAAGGTGTAATGTGACCTTCATATGAAGGTGAACAGGAGAGCGACCCCCTTACTATCAAGTTCTTGGTTTTAGTCAGATTATCATTTGTTATAAGTTTTCAGTGATTTCATTCTACATTAAAAAGGTATTCTTAGTATAAGAAAAAGAGGCCATTTTTCTCAAAGTAGGGGAGAGAACAGGAAGAGCAGGAAATGAAGTAGACACCGGATACAACAGAATATTAATCTTGGAAATATAGGGAACCCAAAGAACGATATCTCTCACATTTAACATGCGTGTTGGCAGAGAGAACGAGCTGAGAAGAGAGGGCACTGTGTACTAACTTACTGTTTTTATTTTCTCAATATTTCTTGTCATTAGCCCGACGCTGGTGAATAGCTTCTTTTTATCGTGGTGTAATGTGGAGGTTTAATAGCTACTGAGAAAAGTATGCATGTTTTTATGTGTTTCCCTGTGTATGTCAAAGCCAATGGCAAGAAGCCTAAATTACCTAAATGTATTATTATTATTGGTGATCACTGTCAGCATCAGAGTTAATTCTGAGTTACCAGAGCCCGCCACATAGGGGGCCAGTGGTTCGTCTTTAGGGTACACACACCCCTCTTCCTAGGTCCATGTGTCAAGAAATCCATCCGTGGCCCCTGGATGTCGTCCCTTCACTTCCCTGTTCAGCATCGCCTCTGTCTATTCTCATCTCTGCCTTCCAGCCTCAGCCTTTTCCAGGTTTATGTATCCAGGAATCCATCCGTCCGCCTCCCCACTTTCCCAAGGTCTGCCTCAACATCTTCGCTTTCCCCAGGTTCATGAATCCAGAAATCCATCCGTTCACTTCAGGATGCTTTCCCTTCACTTTCCAGAAGTCAGCGGTTTTCGCCATCCCCAGTGAACTTGGTTTTGTCTAGCTGGTCTATGGTGGAGACTGTCCAGATGGATAGAATTACCGGAGTGGACACACAGAAAACTGTGTTCAGTAATTACACCCACCAAGACAGCTTCGACCGTAGATCAGTTAGCCAAGACCAAACTTCCACCTAACTCACCCACCAAGGAGTGGCTAGTCAAGCAAAACTTTACTCAAAGTCACGCTATGAATCTATATTAAAAACAAAATTTTGTCTTAGGAAACTGTATTCGTGGATTTGTCAATTTGTTTGTGAGTATAGACGAGTGTACATGTAGTAATTTTTTTCACCCTCATTAAAAAAAATTAATAAATACGAATAGGATTTTTTTGTTCTATTATTCCTCAATGTTTATGTGCACAGCACATAAAGATCCACAAGTCCTCGTTCACATGTGGGTATTTTCACACATGCGTCTACACACACACACAACACCAAGCACGTCTCCAGAGGCACACATCAACCAGATAACTGCGGCAGCATATGGGCGACTGGCAAACCTAAGATTAGCGTTCCGTTACCTTAACAAGGAATCGTTCAAGACACTGTATACCGTGTACGTCAGGCCCATACTAGAATATGCTGCACCAGTCTGGAACCCACACCTGGTCAAGCACGTAAAGAAACTAGAGAAAGTGCAAAGGTTTGCAACAAGGTTAGTTCCACAACTCAGGGGTCTGTCTTATGAAGAAAGGTTGAGGGAAATAGGACTAACAACACTGGAGGAAAGAAGCGTCAGAGGAGACATGATAACGACATACAAAATACTGCGGGGAATTGACAAGGTAGACAGTGACAGGATGTTCCAGAGAGGGAACACAGAAACAAGGGGACACAACTGGAAGCTGAAGACTCAGATGAGTCAAAGGGATGTTAGGAAGCATTTCTTCAGCCACAGAGTAATCAGGAAGTGGAATAGTCTAGAGAAAGATATAGTGGAGGCAGGAACCATACATAGTTTTAAGACAAGGTATGATAAAGCTCATGGAGCAGGGAGAGCAGAGACCCAGTAGCAGACAGCGAAGAGGCGGGGCCAGGAGCTGAGTCTCGACCCCTGCAACCACAATTAGGTGAATTAGGTGAGTACACACACACTGACATGTGTACACATTCTCATGAGTCTACACTCTCCCACACCTTTGTTAAAATTAAGCAGTTTAATAAGACAATGCAAGAGAATTAGCAGCGAGATTCTTGACTATATATTTAATTAATCTTAATAAATAAATTGATGAATGTGAATTTACAGTATTTCGATGACATCCTTTGTGAAAGATGTGTAGAAGTGATGGATATGAGGCACTTGTGGGTAAGGCAAGGAAGACACTCATAAGAATCATCTTGTGGAAGTTGAACATTAACCAGTAGTAATGGTAAACAAATGAATAAAACTCTTTCATTTATCACAGCTTCACTTCTGTATTCACCACCGTAAAAACGACAACAAGAACAAACCTCTCGGGGATGAAAATGAAAATAATCAGTTCTGAAGACTAGCCAGTATGTCTCTCAGTTAGAAATAAATGGTATAAAATACCGACACAATGGAAAAATAAACACATAAGCAGTATAATGTGATCCTTTATTGACAACGTTTCGCCCACGCAGTGGGCTTTATCGAGTCACAGGCAGATCACATTATACTGCTTATGTGTTTATTTTTCCATGTCTCTCAGTTAATGTCTACGATGCTACGTTGCAGTATATTGTGATGTACTGTCTTGTATGACTCAAAACATATATTACACTATGCATCACTCATGAAACAATAATAACAAGATGGTCAACAAATCCCCTTGGTCTGTGAGTTATACGACTCGCCTGCCATGGCAAGTTTATCCAGTCAACAAATCCGTAATAATAAAAACAAAATTTTTTTAATAAAACTATCAAAAGAACTAACCCAAACGAAATAAAATAATAGAAACTGCAAGAGGATTATTCTAATAAGAACAGATTATGATTAATGTTCATTAATAACATTTCATATCATTCATATCTACATAAATTATTAATACCTCCATAAGTTCAAGCTTTGTTTTTGTCATTTACTCATTTACGTTTTTTTTATTATAATAATATTCTTGTACGTTCAAGTGGAATAAATTTGTCTTGGTGGAAAATTAAGTGGTAAGAAAAAGTCTCCTCCAGTTGTCGAACCCTGAGTCTGGTTCTTTGAAGGCGTCATTGATAACCACAACACAAGAGATACGCTGACCCTTGCCCCACAGAGCAGTGCTGATTTCTGCACCCCGGAGCAGTACTGACCCCTGCATCACAGAGACGTGCTGACCCCAGCACCAATCAGCAGTGCTGTTAACTTTTTGTGTTTAACTAAAGTCTGTGGTAACCCTGGCACGTTCTTAATACTCTTTAAACTAGCTTCACAATCATTTCCTTTAAACATTCCCCTCCAATCGCTTTCTTCACACTCACTATATTCAGTGAGATCCTGCCTAATTTTTCCTAACCACCGTCATTATCAAGAAATTCATAGGTTATCATACATTTCTTAGTGTGTAACGATTGTCAAACAACTCTTCGAAATGGTATACGTTTGTTAGACATCAGTATAATGTTACGATGTATCATTTATTGTTTGCATGTCTTGTGTATTAAAGCACTGAGTTTACAAAGAAATCAAAGATGAGGATTGTGGATGCTTAGTTTTTTGGGAGGGTAAGTGAACAAAGTGATATAAAAAAAACTGTTTTCTGCCAGGAGGGCAAAAAATGCTGTTGTTTCCCGGCATAATACAGTCCATGTAGTCCAAACATTTTTATGTGTCTGGCTGTTATTTGAATTCATCCTGATTCATTTGTTCCATGAATTGTGTGTTAGTAATTCTCTAGACACAACATTACTTTAATCACTACACAACACTGTAGTAACATTAACTACACAACATTATAGTAACATTAACTACGCAACACTCTAGTAACATTCACTACACAATACTGTAGTAACATTCACTGTACAACACTAAATTTGTAATCAAATCATCACAGCCTTGTGTGATATTTTGTCTCTTTTGGACGGTCTACATCAAAATTCAGACATTCACTTTACCTCGTATGGTCAACAAGCTTATTGCATTTTAATTATTACAATCTTTAAAGTTTTTTCTCTATTCTTCTATAAACATTATGACCAAAATCATCAACTATTCCTGCACTATATTCCAACTGCGTCACACATTTCAATTTTAATCCATTCTATGTTTACCCTTTTTAACCTAATTATTGCCTCGTCCATTTCTTTCATAGTTGCTTCCTGTATATATACGTCATTCGTATTGTCAATTCTTCATATTCTCCTAGTTTATTCTCACTCCTTTCATATTCACATTCATCATATTCATTTCCATCTTTCTGATTGCCTTCTCACTCACCTTCATACTCACTGCCTTCATGCTAAATTCCATCACATCCACTTTCTTCATGCTTAATTCCTTCATACGTAATCTATTTAAGCTTCTTTTATCCTTGCCTTCATACTCATTTCCTTCATGTTATTATCATGTGGGAAAAAAGTTACAGAAATATATTATGCCCTAACTCGTATTGCGATGAATGGTAATTTTCCTGCATCACAGTTCAACACAACATAGTCGCGGAGACATTAAACATAGACTTACTGGCCAGGTTGCAGGAGAGACCTCCAAATTTTTGTCAGGTGGTCGCGTCTCCCGAGTAACTAGCTATAATTGTACAATCACAAAAGACTAGTAAAGAAAGATATAATAATATTTATTACATTTTTCATGGAGGTAGACGATTAGATTAAGAATTAGGCACATATTTACACAAACTACAACATTCTGACATACTCTAATTCTCCTTCATAACTTAAAAAATATATATATTAATATAGATACATACTGTGATATAAGTAGGTCTAAAATTTTCATTAAATAACTATATCTCAGTGTCTTGGTCTACGTCCATGGCTGTCTTGGAGGGTATCATTACAGGACACAGATTTCTCTGTATCCTCTCCTAGAAAAGATATAATTCCAATCCGTCAAGGTCGCCTGGGACCTCCGGAAAGTGGGGAAGGTAAGAAATCCAGTAAGCAGACTGATGCATTCCTGGACACAAGATCCTGGGAAGGGATTGAGGTAGGAAGCAAGAGGTGAGGATAATGAGAGAGACGAGGCAAGCCTTTGGGGCCTTTGGGAAATGAAGAAAAGATTCGGAGTGGGGAATGGTGCGCGCGCGCACGCACAAACACACTACAGGAGGGTACGTATGCAGGCAGTTGTTTCTCTGACTCTTCTTTTTTTTTTTTTAAAGAAGTGCCATTGAGACAGCTTGGCTTCGTCGCAAGAAAAAAGTGAATTAAACAATTTGATTTTCTGTCTACAATATGAATAGAAAGAGAGCAGTTACATAGACTATCAGAAAACATTAGCTAGTGCTATCAGATATATAAAGATCACCCGGTTATATGCAGTAACACCAGAGATATAAATGTTAGGCTTATACATAGTAACACAAGAGGCGCAAAGATCACAATATTTGAAAAACAAAAATCACGCTTTTATATATAGTAATATCAAGGATACAACTGCTGTTATGCATAGTAATATCAGAGAGAAATTTTACGCTATATTACATATTTACACAGGTGATACGAAGATTACAATGTTATACACGGTAACACCAGAAATACCAAGATCACACTGTTATACATGGCATCAAAATTGATATATAAAACACAAAATTACACAAAAAAACATACTAATATCACACTTTTATATGAATGAAAATGCAGGAAAATTCAAATAAGAGCATAAAAAGTTATGACATATAAATAGACTAAAATAATAAACAATAGGTGGCCTCCACATGGTGGTCTCGGTAGAGGAGTTGGTCTCTTCTGGCTGGACTATGTTTCCAGCCTTCGCGGGCGGACGTATTTACTGGGCGCAGATTTCTGTGTGTCCTCCCCAGTAATTACATCTGCTTGTATATATTGATATTAAAACACTTGTGTTCTAATATCATATGTGGGCTGGGCTCCATGTGGTTGCTGCATTTGTCAAGTTAAGTTCCTCTCTGAGGAAATGCTGTGTTTGGGGTTCACAGCTCTCAACGTCCCCCTCAAATGATCAAGTTTAATTCCACTTTTTTCCTTTATTATATAATAATGTTTTGCTAATTGAGTGTGAGTGAAAAACACATTTTCATACATTGTCAAGTAGTGCAAAGACTGACTGATCGTACCGTTGGTACGTGAAAAGTTAGTTCTGCAAAATGTCTTGTAAATTGAACTCTACATTGCCTTTTTTCATTAACACTTCAAGGGAATTATTTTAAGTAATAATCATGTTCGTAACGAAAGAGCACAATATTACTGAGACATGAGGTGTATTAATTAACACGGTTTAGCGTTACTCAAGTAATCAACATTCATATTTCTGAATCGCTTAAGGACATTTAATAACTACAAGTTCATTTAGAAATACGTAATTAATCTTCATAACTTTAACATGTTCCTCTCAAAATTTATCCAACGTTATTTATTCATACTTATTTGTCTCCACTTCGTGTGCCAGCAAACATTCAGCTTCTTGAATCTCATCAAGTAAAAGATGCGAAATAGATTTAGTGATTTAGTAAAAGGACACATGTTGGTCGTGGTAGTGGTGGTGGATACAGCAAGAAATACACACATGAATTATCTTATGGATGGTAAAAAAAAAGTAACCAGAATTAATTATTTAATTAAAAAGTCTCACTTTGTAATTTTCATATCTCCACGTCTCTCATCTTCTCTATACTGAGAGTAAAAAAACATTCATAGTCACAAACTCACAAAGAAAATAAGGACTACTAGCATCTTGGCCGCTACAACTCTCATAACATCTCTCATACTGTTGTTTTCTGTATTAGAATTTTGCTTCACCGTTTCCGTATTTTACTGTATTGTTCTTGTATGTTCTTGTGCAGTACTTGTGTATTGCTGTACTGTTCTGTTGTATGTTATTGTACTTTTCTTATATTACTGAATTGTTCATATCTGTAATTGTACTTTCTTTCGTGTTGCTGCACTGTTATGTGTGACTGTACTGTTCTTATGTGTTATTGTACTTGTGTGTTACTGTACTGTACTACTCTTGAGTGTTACTGTATTGCTATCGTGAGTGACTTTTAGTACCTTAATATACTACTATTCTGTATTATTAAACTGTTTTATGTTGAATGTTTCTGCATTTTTATGTTACTGTATTTTATTGTAAGTTTCTGTACTTATTGTAAGTTACTAATCTGTTCTTGCGTGTTGCTGTTCCTTTCTTGAGTAATACTTTGTTTTTTCATGTTGACGTGCTTGCTATGTTGTTAACGTGAGCTAAAGGTTTCACACTGCTATGTACTGTAGACGCTTTACTTTCCCATTGTATCTTCCATAAAAGTGTCTCCTACACTGACATTCATGTCTCCACATGCAGGTATCTTGCACCACTAAAAATTCCTAACACATATAGAGTTAATAGAATGTAACTATAGTAACAGAATATAGGTAATATATATGACTATATTGAATAGAATATAGTTAATAAAATATAACTATATTTAATAGAATATAGTTAAAATATAACTATATTTAATAAAATAGTATAGTTAATAGAATATATATGTAATTACAATATACTAATTGTACAACTTGAGAGAAATATAAATATAATTTGCATAGGAAATTGTTTGCACTATTCAGAAAATAATAAATATCAAAGCTGTGATAAACATATTAAAAATAATAATCAAATAAAATGAATGAAAATATGTATAATAATGCATTATGCATTTAATATATTTTGAATTATACTCATGATTTTCAGATTATTATGCCTAGCTACACGAGTGTACTGATATTATCTTAAGTTCTCATTTTCATATTATGTACAGTAATACAAAACAACTCCTGCTGTAGACAGATATCTGAGTGTTATCACCCGAAAATCTCGCTCCTATTCACTAGTTCTGGGATTTTGGCAAAGCAGGAAGTGCAATATTGCCCAGAATAAAGATATTTTGCACAAATATCTTCACAGTCTGCAATTAAAATAATCATTACATAATAACATAGAACATAATTGTCGTAATACATGTCAACCCCTTTTATCAACTGCAAGTTGTCTAAGTCCAAAGCGAGATTAATCATATAAAATGTACATCACATAAAGTACTTTAGACTCGCATAAGTATCAAGGTGTGCAAGTCACTAGCAAACTATACATAATCCACACAGTGCCTGTGTGTGCATATAACTAATCAAGGACGGTCCACACAACATAGTTTTTGTATAAACGGTTTTAAAAGACTGAAGCTGGGCAAATACTAATTGTATTCACTCAGAATGTAGAAAAACCTCTCTTTCTGACTGTTGACAAAACACCCATAACACAAAGATATATAAAAAATATACATTGCACAAATTTTAATTTCTCTTATGATTGTGTAGTGATAAATGCCTTACATTACCCAGGCGATCTGTTTCTCTTAGAAGTTGAACACTTTCCATTAAAATTATAATGCCATAAAATTAGGATGTTATATTTTTCATATCAAACTGTAAAATTTAATCACTGTAGGATATAGTATACCACAGTAGAACGAAAAGAAAAAATACAAAGCTCTGCCAGGAGATGAACCTGAGTCTGCCGCTTTAGAGGCGGCAGTGCTGACCACTGCACCACAGAGCCGTAATCTTCAGTCATTGAGTTTTACTATAAAAGTCAATATTAACAATAACACTGATTAACTATACTAGAGGCCCTGGCTTCTGTCCCAGTTGGCATTAGTATTGACAATACTAGAGACCAGTACATAAGCATAAAATAATAGATCAGAAACAAACAAAACGAGTTGAGGTGCAAGAACTAAATCAGGTGAAGGACCTCAGTCAGGTATGGAATCTAAGTCTGATTGACATTCTGTAAGGCATTTAAATAACACATTTTGTAAGATAAGGTGAGGAACGTCCTATGATGTGGCGACATTAGCAATGACTATATTTCCATTGTTGCTTAAGATGGAAGAGTGACACCAGATAGGATGACAATGGTGTCTGGTTAAATACAAGCAAATGTGTAAGGTGCCTTTGAATGTGCCTGTTTAAAATGTATAACAGGTGAAAGTGAAAGAGCAACTACAAAAGGTGTATGTAGGTGTAAACTCTAGGTGATGGTGTGAAAGTATCACAGGAGAAAATATAACAAGTGCAAGTGCACTTGTTATATAACAAGTGCAGGTGTAAAGTACATAAGAAAAGTTGCGTTCTTCTCTGGCCGCTAAGTAAAGCAAAATAAATTAAACAAGTACGACCTGAGAAACATCAGACCCCATGGAGAGAACATTTTTCTTCCTAGAGAAAATTTTACTCTAATCTTTAAAAAAGATGTCATATGTAATATTGAAATCTAAGCTCTTTGGTGCTAGCTTATGTAAAAAGTGCAATTTGTTAGGTGACGACACTCAATATGGTAAACTTTTGTAATAATGACAAAACATTATTACACCTCATGATGGAGAAAACAATGTCAGTAGTGTTACTGTGTACTGTGTAGTATACTTAGATAATCCCAGCTACTTTATAGATATGCTCCCTTGCTAGCCGTGACGTCACGAAACCCATCACATGTGAACAGTAGACCAGAAGCCTCGCAGTCAGTTTCCCTCTAGGCATAGACTGGTCAAGCCAAGGCCTGGGCTTCTCCACAAGATTTTCTTAATTATAAGCCTCCAAGACATCCAGCCTATGTATCTCCTCACGAACCCCCACGACAAATGTGTTGTTATAGCATCACTGTTTTCTTTCTTCACTAATGATATAAATTCTTTAATTGAACCAACCATTGATGGAGCTCCGTATGGACAAATTCCTACACAGGATTTCCAGGACAAACCAACAGCTTCAAAGTAAATTACACACACATGCATCACTTGGGTATCTTTATTGAGGAAACATTTCGCCACACAGCCACTGTGTGGCGAAACGTTTCCTCAATAAAGATACCCAAGTGTTGCATGTGTGTCTAATTTACCAACTCGTCGGTTCTCTGAACCATTCATCTACAGCTTCAAAGTACTTAATGCAGTAAATGTATCTTGGCTTGTTGTTGTTTCTTCAAATTCTTCACAAGAAAAAAGTGGTTTACCAATTTAGCATTACTAATATAGACTCATCTACCTGGAGTGCAAAAAATTCACTTTCCTTTACAGAGGCTCACACAGTTTCTTCTGTCTGCTGACATATCTAGCATCCGTCTGTTAATGGTAGTATCTGAGAGTGGAATCTTTTTAATTTCTTTTTCTGCTTCACTGCCAAACATGGTTTTAACTGTGGCACTGCAAGCAATGACAATAAGTGTCTCAGCTTCTGTATGAAGCTTCATATTTTTAGCTAGTAATTCTGCTACTAAGTAGCAGCCTCTTGAGCTTCAATAGGAAATTTTACTGTTTTAGAAAATATTAGGATCTGTATCTTCGCTCATTTAAACGTCTCTCAAAGTATGATCGAAGCTTGTTAGTATGATGATCATGTTTCTTGGTAAATTAAAGAGATATTTCACTAAGTACCATGGCTTCATTGTCCTGTTTATCACCACATCACTTTTACCGGAAGTGGGAACTGTTCTTTTTCACTCATATTTCTACCTCTATCTTGTCGTCCTTACCAGAGTCATCTTCAGGGAAGGGCGAATGAATTCACGTTTTTTTCTTTATTTTGGTCTAATTTCAATGAGATTTTTTACAGTGATTTATACAGCTTTTAAAAACCTATACACTGTCTTTGTTATGATTTTTGCCTTTAGGTTAGGTAGAAAAATAAAATGTGCCAAATTTTAGGGTCACAAAACCAGTAAATTTCTACAAAATTGGGAAGATGTACAATGCTCTAGTTAACATCAGATGAAAGATAAAGGCTCTATAATTGTTGACCCAATCCATTTTAGCAAAAATGTCAGTAGATTCCATTATAAAAAATGTTGAAGTTAGTGATTTTGTTTTTGCCTTTATTTTGTGGGAAAAAATCAATAAAAACAAAGCTGTAAAAGATATTGGAAATCTTTCATGGGTGGTTGTAGAGCCATCATTACTCAATAACGTGTGAAAAAATCATGACAATCCTATAAATACTTTTCGCAAAACATTACAAACAATGTCAATAACTTATTTCTGAGTTATTAATATATTTTTCTGTGAAACTCTATGGATATGGCACGCTAAATCTCAGCGAGTTGCATGCATCAGCACATGTTGAGACCCCAGAGGCCACTGAGGTGGCATGAGTCCCTACACTTGAATGGAGGCATCAGAGATGTTGCTATTTAGAGTTTTTTTAATGAAATAATCATAAAAATTGTAATTTTTGCAGAGACAAAACTAAAAAAAAAACACTAATTGGCAACATGTATTATTTATGACAGCAAGCACAACAAAAATACATTTAAGGAAAAAATATACTTGGAAATATGATATAAACAAGTTGATTACACCAAAATGTTGCCAGAATGATGCACTATTTTTTGGTAAGAAAACATTTTTTTCCAAATTTTTTCAATCTTCCTTTCCTAATTTCTGGAACAAGGCTCGCCCCTCCCTTCATGTTTTCTCTTCTTGATCACAAACTTTTCCTTATCAAGTTAAAGGGAAAACTAGTTTAAAACGTCTGTGGTTAAGAGTAAAATGAGAAAGCAACTTGCAACATTTTCCTTGGAAGTCAACACGTCAATGATGAAAACCAATCACGTATTGCACAGCACAAACTGCAAAGTTGTAAATTAAGAACATAAGAACATAAGAAAGAAGGAACACTGCAGCAGGCCTACTGGCCCATGCGAGGCAGGTCCAAATCTCCAACGGCTTAAGCCAATGCCCCGACCCAGCCAGGTCAGGTTACATTCACTTAAGGAAGGAGCACTGCATCTGACCTAGTAGCACAACCTAGTCAGGACCAATTCACACCCAACCGCACCCACTCATATAATTGTCCAGCCGACCACCTGGTCAGGTCACTTCCACTTAAGGAATTAGTACAGGTCAGGTTACATTCACTTAAGGAAGGAGCACTGCATCTGACCTAGTACAAGCTCACACCCATCCACACCCACTCATGTATTTATCTAACCTATTTTTAAAACTACACAACGTCTTAGCATCTATGACGGTACTCGGGAGTTTGTTCCACTCATCCACAACTCTATTACCAAACCAGTGCTTTCCTATATCCTTCCTGAATCTGAACTTTTCCAACTTGAAACCATTGCTGCGAGTCCTGTCTTGGTTGGATATTTTCAGCACGCTATTTACATCCCCTTTGTTTATTCCTGTTTTCCATTTGTACACCTCAATCATATCCTCCCTAATTCTACGCCTTTCTAGAGAGTGCAGATTCAGGGCCCTCAGTCTATCCTCATAGGGAAGATTTCTGATACATGGGATCAACTTTGTCATCCTCCTCTGTACGTTTTCCAGTGCATTTATATCCATTCTGTAATACGGTGACCAGAACTGTGAAGCATAATCTAAATGAGGCCTAACCAAAGATATATAGAGTTGAAGAACAACCTGAGGACTTATGTTATTTATACTTCTTGATATGAAGCCAAGGATTCTGTTAGCTTTATTGCGAACACTTATGCACTGTTGTCTAGGCTTCAGATTACTACTAACCAGAACTCCTAAATCCTTCTCGCAATTACAAGTAATAAGATCTATATTATTCAGCTTATATGTGGCATGGTTATTGTCCTGCCCAACATTTAGAACTTTGCATTTGTTTACATTAAACTGCATCTGCCACTTCTCCGACCACTGCATCAGTCTATTCAAATCATCCTGGAGTGCTCTAATGTCCTCGTTTGAATGAATTGGACGGCCTATTTTGGTGTCATCAGCAAATTTACTTATGCTACTATTTATTCCCTCATCTATGTCGTTTATGTAAATTGTAAACAACAGGGGCCCAAAACTGACCCCTGTGGAACACCGCTTGAGACACGCCCCCATTCTGATTTCTCTCCATTTATGCAAACTCTCTGCCGCCTATTAGTCAACCATGCCTCTACCCAGGAAAAATTTCTCCTCCTATTCCGTGTGCCTTAAGTTTCCTCAGTAGCCTCTGATGTGGAACTTTATCGAAAGCCTTACTGAAGTCCATATACACAATATCATATTCATTACCATGATCTACTTCCTCAAACACCTTAGTGAAAAAGTTAGTAAATTCGTAAGACATGAACGCCCCTTTGTAAAACCGTGTTGAGATTCATTAATCAATTTATGCTTTTCAAGATGGCTACGAATTGCCTCGGCAATTATTGATTCCATAAATTTACCAACTATGGAGGTAAGGCTTATTGGTCTATAGTTCGAAGCTAAGGACCTGTCACCTGCCTTGTAAATAGGTATTACATTTGCCCTTTTCCACTTGTCTGGCACTATGCCAGTTTGTAGTGATATATTGAAAAGATTTGCCAAAGGTTTGCTAAGTTCCTCTTTACATTCCTTTAAAACTCTTGCAAACAGTTCATCAGGGCCTGGGGATTTGTTAGGTTTTAATTTCTCTATTTGTCTGAGGACCATGTCACTAGTTACCCCAATCGAGCATAGTCTGTTATCTTACAGTTCTACATAATTTATTATTTCTGGAATTCTGCTAGTATCTTCCTGAGTAAAAACTGAGAGGAAGTAAGTATTGGAAATTTCACACATATCCTTATCACTGTCCGTGATCTGTCCTGAGTTACTCTTAAGTGGGCCTATCTTGTCCCTAATCTTACTTCTGTATACCTGAAAGAACCCTTTTGGGTTAGTCTTCGAATCCCTTGCGACCTTAGCCTCATAATCCCTTTTTGCTTTTCTTATTCCTTTTTTTATTTCTCTCTTTAATAATTGAAAATATTGATTTCTTATCTGTCCATCCCCTCTTTTGATACGCCTATATATGCCTCTCTTTTGACCAATGAGATGTTTTAATCTATTGTTCATCCATTTAGGATCATTTTTGTTAGATCTAATTTCCCTACTTGGAACAAAAGTTGTCTGGGCAGCTAGAACTATGCTCTGAAAAACGTCATATTGGCAACCAAAACCACCTACCTGACCCATAGTCAGGTCATCCCAATTTAGCCCACCTAGGTAATTTCTCAGCCCCATGAAGTCGGCTACACGAAAGTCTGGAACTGAGACTTGATTGCAGTTACCTGGGTAATTCCATGATATATTAAAACTAAGTGATTTGTGATCGCTTTCTCCAAGCTCTTCATTAACCTCAAGATTATTAATTAGTGATTCTTTGTTAGCAAGAACCAAATCAAGCAAGTTGCTACCTCTAGTTGGTTCTGTCACAAACTGTTTTAAAAAACAATCCTGAACCGTATCAAGAAAGTCACTAGACTCAAGATTACCTGTCACATTGTTCCAATCAATGTGTCTAAAGTTAAAATCTCCCATTAACACAACATTTTCATATCTAGACGCCTTATGAATTTCGTCCCATAGCAGCTTACTGCGCTCCCTATAAAGGCTTGGGGGTCTGTAAATCACACCCAAAATTATTTTTTCACGACCCTCGAGAAACTGTAGCCAAACAGATTCTGTGTCAGCTGTTTCTAATCTTATATCTTGTCTAACACAACAATTTAAATTATCTCTGACATACATCGCCACTCCACCACCCTTCCTGTTGACCCTATCAGTGTGGAATAGTTTGTAACCCTGAATGTTGCACTCGGAAGGCATTTCTCTATCTTTCAGGTTGAACCAGGTCTCTGTTATAGCAATAATATCTATATTACCTGCACTTGCAAGTAATCTTAGCTCATCTATCTTATTTCTTAGACTCCTACTATTTGTATAGTAAACCTCAAGGGAGCTAGTCACTCGTTGCCCTCTACTATCTCTCTTTGTTTGTTGATCAATTGTTTTGCATTTACAAACAACTTTATTTTGAATCTTATCTTTTAAACATAACCCTGGGGTATCCTGGAAATATCTGCTGTTTCCAGGCCTAATACCACAGCCTGATTGTTTCCCACAAACACCCATACCTCTATAATCTATCAGTTTAAAGTCCTAGACAAGTCTCCAATGACCCCCTCAATCGAATTGGCTAATGCAGCCACTCCAGCCCCAGAGAGATGAACCCCATCCCTTGCATACATATCACGTTTGCCATAGAATTTGTCCCAGTTATCAATGAATGGAATTGCAAGTTCCTTGCAGTACCTGTCTAGCCAGCAATTTATACCAATTGCCCTAGACATCCATTCATTGCCCACTCTTTCTAGGCAAAATGCTACATATGATTGGGATACCTCCCTTAAACCTAACGACTTCTATGGCTGACCTATACTTATCTAGTAGCTCCTGTCTTCTGCCCTTCCCAATGTCATTACCACCAGCACTAAGACAGATAATAGGCTTGTTCCCATTACCTGACATAATATTATCCAACCTGCTGACTATGTCACCAATACCAGCTCCTGGGAGGCACACCCTCTGTCTGACCTTCCTGTCTCTGTTACAAAAGGCACGGTCCATATATCTTACCTGAGAGTCTCCCACAATCAGAATATTCTTACCTTGATTAGCAGGGGAGTCAGTGGTACCTTTAACCTCACTGACCACTGAAGTACACTCGTCCTGGAGAACAGAGAATCGATTTCCTACCTTCACATCTTCACTATTAACCTTCTTTATCTTCCTTCTTCCTGAATTGTGAACCACTTGCCACTTAAAGCGGCTGCCACTTTCACTGTTGGTAACCATTTCCTCCTTACCAGCTCCAACCATCTCACACTCACTCCCACACCCATCTAGGCGAAGCTTCAGCCTCCTATTTTCCTCCTGAAGTAGTAGAACCTTCTTCTTCAACACTTCAACCTGAGATTCTAAAACACTGCAGTGAGCCATGTGCTCGGTATCACCCCACGCTAATTCCCAGAAAATAAATAATGATTGTAAACCAAACACAAACGGTGACTATTACATAAATTTACTTTCCCATCATAATGTTTGACATAATATTAATCATGTATTTAGTATTATACTATTATAGTTTATCCTTTAATGTCTTCTGTTTGTGGAAATAATAATTCTTCTGTAGTTGTTACTTATACAACAAATACTAATAAATAAAATTGTGGTACTTTAGGACGATGAAGATAGGGCAAAATTACTTTCGGCACCCCTGGGTACTATCAGTGGCACACAAGTGTGCCGCGGCACCCCTGGATACTATCAGTGGCACACCAGTGTACCGCGGCACCCATGAGAACTATCAGTGGCACACCAGTGTGCCGCGGCTCCCCTGGGTACTATCAGTGGCACACCAGTGTACCGCGGCACCCATGAGAACTATCAGTGGCACATCAGTGTGCCGCGGCTCCCCTGGTTACTATCAGTGGCACACCAGTGTGCCGCGGCTTCCCTGGGTACTATCAGTGGCACACCAGTGTACCGCGGCACTCATGAGAACTATCAGTGGCACACCAGTGTGCCGCGGCTCCCCTGGCTATCAGTGGCACCCCTGGTTGAAAAGCACAAACTTGACACCGTAGGTAATGCGATAAACCCGTGTGCCTGGTTCACCTCAAGGAGTGGTGGAGGTCGCAAGGAGCATGTGTACAGCCAGCCAGGCTATAGTGGAGGATCAGGGGGAGGCGGGAGGGCTCTAGTGGAGGATCAGGGAGAGAAGGTAGGGTTGTTGTTGAAGATTAGAAGGAAGAGGGAGGGCGGGAGGGTTTTGGAGATAGTGCAGGAGGAGAGAGGGTGGGAGAAATGATGAAAGAGGAGAGAAAGAGAGAGAAACAGAGAGAGGATGGAGAACTGTAGTGGAGCAGAAAATAAGGGAGGAATGTTGGAGTGCAGGTGGAGGTGAGATGTTGGGTCGGTTGTGCATGTGAAGGAGGGAGGAATGAATGTGGAGGAGGTGAATTTTGAGGGAGGGTGCGGAGATGAGGGAGGGATTCCGTGGTGGAGGTAGTGGACAAGGGGTGGAGGTGGTGAGGGAGGATGGTTGTAGGTGGGTGGGAGATGGTGAGGGTGGTGAGGGAGGTGGTGAGGGTGGTTGTTAGGGAGGTGGTGAGGGTGGTTGTTAGGGAGGTGGTGAGGGTGGTTGTTAGGGAGGTGGTGAGGGTGGTTGTTAGGGAGGTGGTGAGGGTGGTTGTTAGGGAGGTGGTGAGGGTGGTTGTTAGGGAGGTGGTGAGGGTGGTTGTTAGGGAGGGGGAGGTGGTGGTAGGGTGGTGGTTAGGGAGGTGGTGAGGGTGGTGGTTAGGGAGGTGGTGAGGGTGGTGGTGAGGGAAGTAGTGAGGGAGGTAGTGAGGGTGGTGGGGAGGGAGGTCGAGGCCAGAATTCGGCCAGAACATCAATCTTCTCTCTGTCTGAAACACAAACATATAGATTCAGATCACTGTAATAAATTACATTCATGGCCACAAACAAAGTCGTAGTTTGGTATGTACTTTTTTACTTACCCAGCTGTGTTTGCGGGGGGTCGAACTTCATGGCTGAGCTCCGCCTCTTTAACCATTATTGGCCCAATCATTCAAACTTATTTACCATCCTGAAATGGAAAATATAATTCTTAGCAACCCTGTGGATCATGTGTTTATAGAACAATCATTATCCTAACAGCATTACCCTTTACATTTCTAACCGCTAAATCTTTCTAGTATCTTCAGTGTCATAATTTTGTGTTCCTAGTTATTCTCTTTTCTAAAGATATCAGGTTCAATTACTATAGTCTATCTTTATAATTCAATTCCGTCTACTCTGGACTAGTTTTGTTTGAAACCTCTAGAACTTCTCTTGCTATCTTACAGGCTTGACCAGTTGTCGCTCCTTAGCGGAGCTGCACAGTTACCATCCGTTAAATTCTCCTGGTGTTGATAATGTGTGAGTGTGTGTGTGTGTGTGTTAACACACCAGCTGTTTCCCACCGAGGACCGGTGACCCAAAAGAGAGGAAATAACATCAACGTCATTCTTTCACTTATTGTCTTACGAGAAACATTCTGAAATTTCAGTTACATGATCCACCGACTGAAACCTCACTACCCCCTCCTTCAGAGTGCAGACACTGTACTTCCCACATCCAGGACTCAAGTCTGAGAAATCGGTTTTCCTTCATAAATATTATTTTTCTCACACTAAAAGAACCCGGCATATCATTACTAGTAACCTCTACTCATTTCTGCCTAACGCAGGATGTCCAAGCCCCTACCACTCAAAACCTCGTTTACCCCCTTCCTCCAGCCTTGCCTTGCCCGGCCTCTACCCCTCCTTCTCTTCTCCCCAGATTTATAAACCCTCCTAATAATTCTATTTTGTCCCATCCTCAGCACTCCCTCTTGAGCCCTCTGATTAATACTTTCAGTGACCCTCACCTTCAAATCTCCACGCTCTGTATTCTCTGCATAATTTTCACACAACACGTTTCCCTTAAATAAGAAATCTCTACTAACGCCAACATTCTCCTCACTTCAAGTTTTAAAACCAAAACTTGACACATATACAACAGTGTTGGTACCATTATTCTCTAGTATATTCCTTCTACCTCCATGGACAAAGCTTTTTGTCTCCAGTGATGATTCAGTAAGCCAACCTTTCTTTACCCTTGTTCTATAGATCACCTCATCACAGACCCATCAACCAACAAGTCCATTGAAAGATATGTAGACACATTCACTTCCTTAATAATCATTTCCTCCAATCTTAAATCCAATTCTTAATTGCTTAGTTATTCATTTACTCTCATATCATTGCTCTATCATATCTTCACTTTTAATTTCGTATTTCATACTCTCAAAAATTTCTTTAACTTTTGCAACCTCACTTCAGAATATACCCAAAGAATCGTGTCATCGGCAAAAAGCAATTGTGATAACTCCCACTTCGTATGAATTTCGTTATCTTTTAATCCCGCGCTTTTTCCCAACACCCAAGCGTACTTGTCTTAACAACCCATCTATAACTAGATGTATACAAATATTATCTCTCAGTCCACAGCTGTATTCTAACCTGCACACACTGCATCAAAGTATGCAGTACTTTAGCCACACAGCCGGGCCCCATATAAATATGGGCGCCCAGCCTAGCTTAGGCTGGGCGCCCATACCAATCGTGCGAGAAGTTATTTCACCAAAACCCTGAAACATGCAGTAAACTTCGACAGAGATTTTGGAATGCTTAACACTTGTAAGAGTTGATGAAATAACGTATCACTCGCCTGGTGCTCCGGGGTATGGGATACATCACCTAGCGGTGGCTAGGCGCCCATACTTAGTGGGTCTGGCTGTGGCTAAAGTGCTGCGTGCACCTTGATACAGTGTGTGTGCACCTTGATACAGTGTGTGTGCACCTTGATACAGTGTGTGTGCACCTTGATACAGTGTGTGTGCACCTTGATAGTGTGTGTGCACCTTGATACAGTGTGTGTGCACCTTGATACAGTGTGTGTGCACCTTGATACAGTGTGTTTATGCAGGTTGGAATCCTGCTGTGGAAATAATTTCACCATTTGCAAATTATTAAGCAACTAGATGCATAGCGGTCGCTGCATGTGGAGAAAATTCTCCAAAGGAGGGGGGTATGCGCCCTTACTACCCTTAGTAAGGGCCCTCACCCTTTCCACCCTTAGGAAAGGGCCAGAGGAGGCGCGTCTGGCTGTATAAACAATTTAATTCAAGCCAGATGTACTGTCAACAGTGTGTCAAGAATTGTGCTGACCACAGCACCACGAGGCACCTCGTGGCACCACATGGCTGCACGAGGCACGAGCCACAAGGCAGCATGAGGGGCAGATTGAATTTGGCCACCGCAAGAACGAGTCATACGACTCTAGGGGTCATGCGGCGCGAGGCGACGTAAATCAACATAGACATTACTCGTTCGCGTCCGTTATATCATTTAATCTCCACTAACGTCGGGAAATAAGATAAGAACTCTGTTCCAGTGCGTTTAGTGAATAACATCAACATTGCAGTATATTCAGAAGTGTGCGCAGCTTCAGACTGCAAAAAGAGAAACGTAGAGACAATCGCAAGTGAACTCCATCGAAACAAGACGGATTCTTCAGCAGCATTCTACAATCAAGACAGCATTTCCGCCGTATATGGTGGAGCCAACACCATCGCTCAAAGCTACACGAGCAAGGTAAGAATTTGATGTTCTGGTCATATAGGGGACTGCGCAGTTCTTGTAGTCAAGAACATTCAAATTTTTACCTATTGACGGCGGTTATGCGTGGACTTTTTAGTCCAAAACAGTGAGTAAAACGCCTTTCAGTCCATCTAAGACTGAAATATGGACATACGCTCCTTTGGGGCAATATATTATAATAAACCATGTGTGATATTTTTTCCATACAGCCCTGTGGAGAGTGTGGCAATATATGGATCCCCTGAGAAGGTGTTGGGGAAGGCTGCGACATCTTGGATTCATCAATAAGTTAAGTAACATACAGTCCACGTTATCGTTAGAAGCCCATCCTCCACACTGCATGATCTGAGAAAGGTAACAGTGTATAGCATAACCCAGTCGTCTGAATAATAATGAGCGTGACTAGAACAGTGCAGCAAGTTTGTAATGTATTTAAATTTCTGTAAAATATCATAAGAGGCATTTACAAGTCATTTGAAAGTTAATATTCTAATTCAATCAATAAAATGGCAAATTAGGAAATAAGCATCCTGAATCTAATTCGAAACTTCCACTAAGAGACACCAGACTTGAAGCTAAACTGAAGAGGCTTTTTCTTGTTAACTAAGAAACACAATTATCCTGTTAATAAGTAAATCTTTCCATATTAAATTGAGAAAAGCCCCTTAAACGAGATTTTTTTTTTTTTTAATTTGTGCACTATTTTTTTTTTTTCTATTTGATTATAATAATAATAATGTGCACTATTTCATATTATCTACCTGCATAACCCTTGTCGGTTTATAATTTTATTTGATTATAATAATTCATATTATCTACAATCCAATAAGAATAATATTTAATTTATATTTTTTACTAAAATCCTCTTGAGCATACACGAAGATACACGACAGTTTAGAGTTCGAAGCTGAACGGAAGAGGCATTCTGTAGTTATTTCATGGGAATAATATCAAATTAGAATTTACACAGCACAAAATGAGCTCCCAACTTTTTTTTAATAAAGCTCATTATTAGTGACAGTTTTATTCCGATCAATAAAGGTATTCCCCACTAATTTATAAGATTCCAATGATTCCAACTTTTTATCAATTTCTGTAAAATATCAAATTTGTATTTACTCAGACTAAACTTATAGGTTATTATCCTGGTATTATCCTTCTCATACAATGCCTCATCATTAATGTGAATTTTGAAGCAGTTCTAACGAAGCATTCTTTAGTTATTGAATATAAATATCGGTATTCATTCATTTATTTATCCCGCCATATACTAGCACGAACCCTGCGTTCAGGGTGAAAATTTGAAGCCGATCTGATGTATTCTCCATGTATGGCTCGGATATCAGCGATTCAAAGTTCTTTTTTAGTACTTTATTACACCAACAAACTTTCCGGAACACGAAGAAACTTACTATCCTGGCCTTAAGATGCATTAGCCATTAATTTCTGAAGTCGTTCAGAAGAGGTAAATACAAATATATTTAACGTAATTAAACTGCAATAAAAACTTTAATTTGTATATAAAATAGTCAAATCTGTATCTACTGAGGTGAATTTCACTCTCCATCGCTGTCGAATTAGGAGGCATCTTTTTTTTTTTTTTTTTTACGTTTGAAACTACGCAACTGAGGACTTTGAAAATTATCAGACGCTAAACATTAGAAATATTAGACATACGGCCGTCTGGGTTACAATATATCTGTGTTATTAAGAGAGACGTCAACTCCGAGAGACGTATCAGTCCATCACAATCATCTTTAAGCTGATTTACGTGGAAAATTCCTTCTGTATGACGTCTGTCTGAGACACACCTCATATTTATTCATTTATTTTTTCGTCAGAGGTGCATTACCCAGCACTGGTTGCTGGATGAGTCGTGGTACGTCTGACTTATCGTACTGATTCTTCACCGCCCACTGTGCGTGTCACAATTG
This sequence comes from Cherax destructor, assembly GCA_009830355.1. Lineage (NCBI taxonomy): Eukaryota > Metazoa > Arthropoda > Malacostraca > Decapoda > Parastacidae > Cherax > Cherax destructor. The sequence continues at coordinate 28,152 of WNWK01005947.1, forward strand.
CCACTGAAAAATAAGGTCTGTTATCGAGAGTTTTGCCTGATCCAGAAACTTTGTGAGGAATAATGGCTCACAATTTTTCCCTAACACGAAGACATCACTGCCCCTCCAACCATTGCTTCGTCATGTACTGGAAAAATAAGCTATAAGCCCGTCCCCCTGCACATGCAGCCAGTGAAATATACATTTTCTCCAACAAAAAAACAAAAAAAACGTGAAAAGGTACACTGGAAGTTAAGACAGTATAGGTGGTAGATATAACACCTCCAACACCGAGGACTGGAGTAGGAAGTAATATGTTCCCGAGTCTCAGAAGGATATAACATCTGTTAAAGGCTCTGTATGGCTGACTACTACACTTGCAGTGCCATAAAATGGCCACATTGCCACCTTCAGAAGCACATCGTTGGGCAGTGTGGAAGCAGGCTGTTTGAAAACAAGAATTTCTGATAGTCATTACGTGGGCCTTGGACTTGTTCACGCCCCGATGGTTCTTTTGACACACGAGAGTTATTAACACATGTCAATTCAGCTTTTAAGAGTGGTTGCTGGAATGTGACCAGATCTCGCTGTTGCTGGAAACATGTTTTTCAAACATGCCCAGCCAGGCTTGGTATAAAAGTTGCCATAAACCTTTTAGGAGGGTTTTGAACTTTGTTTTTTTGCGTTGAATTTGTTGCTGAACTTGATCAAGCAAAAACTATCTACTAAGAGAGACTGCAGCGATCTATGCCTGTTCAGACAAGACAAGCAAAGGTGTATTAGTTAAACCATTTGGGTTTCAACTTCAAACATTATTAGTATTATTATATCCATGGCGAAGTACGTGTCATACAGCACCTGGAGAATGTGTCATTAGAATTACCTCTCCGAGGGATCACAAGACCAGCATCAAGAGTAATTTTCCCTTCCCTTGAAGAGCAGTTGGAATACAACATAACCGGTAGATAAATTACAAACTAATCAAGACTTATCATGACTCAGACAAAAAATCAAGGAAATCAATTGTCCTCTAGTAATATGCTTAGTGAGAGAGTAAATACACCTGTTGTACACAAGTGTCGATGTGCCATTAATTATATAATTATCACTATTTCTTTGCTTATTTTCTATACAAGACATATGGAGGAAATCACAATAAAATGCATGATTGTAAATATGTAAAAATACCACAGTGAAAATAGGAAATAAAACCTGAGCGCTTTCATGTGCTTATGCACAGACGATGTGTGTAAGAACATGAAAGCTCTCAGGTTTTCTTAACTATTTTCACTGTGGTAATTTTACACATGACATTAGATGCCATTTATAAGAAGGTGCCTTGAGGGCTCTTGGTCCGAGCAATTCGAAGTACTCTTCCCAATAGTGAAGTCAGTGGTGATTACAAATGTGTTTTAATGAATCCTGTTACAAATATCAGTCTGATGCTGGATACAAATGTGTCAGTCTAGAGTGGCTTCAAATGCGTCAATCTGTGGGTGGCTTCAAATGAGTCTTCCCGAAGAAGGTATAAAATATACTAGTTTGAAGATGTTAACTTTTGGTTATGAAGGTGTCGGGGCTGGTGTTGCAAATGTGTCGATCTGAGGGGTTTTACAAATGTGTCTGCGAGGATAGTTACAAAGTCAGTCTGAGGGTCGGGGAAAAAGCGTAATTCCGATGACAGCATCAAATGTGTTAGTCAAGGACCTCATTACAAATATGTCCCTTTGAGTCTGATTGCGAATGTGTCAGATGCTTTGTACAAACATAAGCAAAGGGACTCTTTACAAAGGTGTCATCCTCTGCATGGTTGCAAATGTGGCATTCTGAGGATGGTTATCAAGGGTTCATCCTGATGCTGGATACAAGGATTCATCCTGCTGGTGTTTACAGAGGTGTCATCCTGGAGCTTGTCAGAAAAGTCCCATTCAGGTGCCTCTTACAAATATCGCCCTTGAGGCTGGGCTGAATGTGCCATTCTGAAACCGCTTACAAATGTGCTATCCTGAGGCTGCTTATAATTGTGCCATGCAGATTCTGCTGACAAATGTCTCATATTGAGGCTATAAATGTGTCAATCGAAGGTTGGTTACAAAGGTTTCATACTAAGGTTGGCTACAAATATGTCAAACTAAGGATGGTTCGAACGTCCTGAAGTTGGCTATAATTTTTATGATTTTGCTGATTTACGATTTAAGTTAATATGGTAAACGTATTTTGAATTTACGTGATAAATTCCATGTGAATTTGACCATTAAAATAGTTAATTATAGAACACAGAGCGTAGGTTGTCTTGATGCAGGAAAAAGGCGATTCACCCGAGCTACTGGTGCTAGCACCTGGTTTATTTGCATCAAATAAGTTTATTTTTCTTCATTATACAAATGTTGAATAATTAATAATAATAATAATAATAAAAATAGTATATTAATATTAAAAAATAGCAGGAATTACCTTCTATATATCGACGCTGCATCTCAGTGATCTCAGTGTACTATGTACACAGGGTTTTCTTTTATCCATATTTTAGGATTAAAGTATTCTTGTCTGGTGAAAAGAAACATTTAATGCTAAAGCCGATAGTCTTTAAACCGAGCAAGCCTTCTCAATCATGAAAACGATAAACTTTTTATATCACCTTTTATGAAAAGTAAACAATCGTAACATAAGACTTCAGCTGTAATGTCGCCATATGTTATAAATAATATTTATCATAATTACGAAGGAATTTTAATAACACACTTTCAAGGTTGGTACCGATTGTAATATACTGGACTAGCAATTTTCTTTACTAAGACACTCGCGAAATCGTAATAGCACGATTGTAAACGGGTGGCGCTTAACACATGGTGGGTAAATCGTAAGACAGGTAAATATAGTGTTACAACTTGTCGTTGAACACGCCAGATATACGCCCATAATATATTGATGGTAAAGCAAAGATTTCATCTCTTTGGTGCATTAAGCAGAATTTGTCGAGAATGGAAAAAATTCTTTCTACCAAATACAGAATTTGTTTTTATAGTTCCGAGGAGTTCAAGTAACCATATTTGAAGATATTGACACACACACTGACAAACAGACCCCCCCCCTCCCACAAACACATACCCCCACACCCACACGCTCATTCACCCCACTTGTGACGGTATCCCATTTCTCTAATAATGGAAGTATCAAGTGTGCCAACACACCTTGGAGAATCTCTCTTAAAGTTTCGTACTTTTTTTTTTCATCAGAATTGACGAAGTTCTCATTCTGATATTAGTGTAAACATATTAGCTGTTTCTGAATCGTGGAGATCATTAATTTCACTGTGCTGGTTATGTCAAAGTAATACGACACTGCCTCGCAAAGTACCATAACAATAGTTTGCCTCTGAATCTTTTTATTTTTAGTAACAGAATGATTTGGTACTAAACAAAATTACCACAGTACACTGTGATAGTTTTATTGATTGTCCAAATTGTTTGTAATCTAAATTTGTTATCATTTCTGATACATATTTCTGAAGGTGAGAAGATCCCTGCTTGCACACAAGCAGTCCATCCTAATCTACAAGCAGTCATATTTCAAGTGGTAAGACCTTCCTCCTGTACTCACAGTGCTGGAGGTGAGGACGTCCTTCCCTGCACGAAGCATTCCTAGGGCTGGAGATGAGAAGGGCCTTCCTTCCCTGCACCAGCAGTCATGCTGCTGACGTAGTCATTACGTGCGTCTTGCCTCTTGTGGATCATAAAGAGAATTCATGTCCCATAAAGGCGCTTTACTTCTTTCGTAATCTTTTTTTCTGCCACGTCATATCACTTTCCAGTCTATTTCTCGTCTTTTTTTTGTAATTGAATATTTAGGTCAAGTTTTAAAAAAATTAAGCCCCACATAATAATATATGGTGGCAATCAATCATTCTAGCAGTGTCTGGTGTATGGCGAAGCATGCAACACTTATGCTAATATATTAATGTCTGATATCCATTCGATTGCATAGAGTTAAACGGGTCAAAGCATTTAAAGAATTTAAAAATCAATTCATTTTTTTTTAAATATATCGATGCTATTACAAGTAGTCGCTACTTGCTGCTAGATAAACATGTAACCACTACCTTGAAATAATGTACACACACTTGAACATTTGCACCTTCTCAATGATGTATAAAATGCCAGTTTAAAGTGAGCAAGTGTAAATTATGCAAAGCTGATTTCAGTCTTTGTCCAGGATATGCAGAGGTGTGTCCATCCACAAACCATAAAGTCTATGTAAAGACAGATAACCCTCGTATTAGCTAATTAAGGAAATATACTAAAACATCTGGTTAACCTAGGTAAATCTTAAGTGGTTTACGTGGATGTGATATTATTTTAACTTAACCTATGATTTTTTTTCTTTAATTAAAACAGAATTTTGTCAGATATATGTAAATAATATACGTAACCTAGCTAGCTATTGTGACTCCGATAAATAAATAAATATATATATATATATATATATATATAAAATATGGGGTCCACCTCTGGTACAAATTGTGGGACCCATAGCCTCGTAGAAGTGGATAAAAAGGCTTCAAGGAAGAAAATTTGGATTTCTTCCTGATGCCATTTGAATATTCCACTTTCCCTACCACCCCATTTTTTTTTTTTTTTTTTTTTTTTTTACCAATAGGTAAGAGACAGTGTTGATATAAAGATGGCATATACAGTACACGAGGTGTGAGAGATTTATGTTTAGTACATATTGTTACATGTTTGTCACTGATTATAATGCGAAAATCTCATCCAGCTCCTCAGAGCTGGGGCGCGTGCTCAGAATACAGCATGCATTACCCCTCTGAACAACAGCGCTGACCAAGGTTCTTCAGCTTATTTGTAATATCATTTTTTCCCTGTTAGCAGTTACTTAATTCTGTGGGAAGTTTACGATCTTCGTCTTCGTTGCTATGCTAGATATGCATCGGCTCACTTGAGTTGACCATGACGTACGGAGCTCTACGCACGGCTTTACGTCTTTGCCAGGCATGCTGACCCGTATGCGCCTTGTTTCCGCTTGCCTGGAAGCTGAGCTTTCCTGTGGAGCTGCAGCTTCACGGACAGCTTCAAACGGTGTTAACTCTGCTTAATCAATTTGGCGGATCTTGCGTTGCTATCATTGCTTTTGCTAAATCTCTCTGCTCAGTCTGACAGATTTTAGCTCTGTATATGTAACCCATTCTGTGTGATGGTATATGACAGGGAAACATAGCTAGTTTATGTACCTACCATTCAGTCCTCATTTAGAATAGGGTAGCAGCACACTTCTGATGTATCCAATACTGATAAATGGAAAAAAAACGTTTTTGTGACTGCCACTTAGTTCTCTGCTGGCCATTAGCACTAGGGCCGTTTAAGTAAATGTGTAAGAATCCCCATGTTTGACTCGATGGTGAGTAGGAAATGGGAGTTAAAAGCTATTATTATTCTTGTTTTTATGAGTATTAGTAATTACTCCTCTGCACTGTCCCTTACTGTAAAGTCTAACATGCAAAGAAGATATCAAAGTCATCCCTATACCTCACACATCCTCTACAGTCAAAACAACAACTATTTCATATTCCATACCTGATTCTTCTCTACCATATCATTATAATCATTTCTCCACATTAGGTTCATTTTTTAACTCATTAAAGTGAAGCTTCATATATGCTGTATAAATTACAAAATTAACCATGCGATCTTGACAAAAGCAGACCTCAGGATTAGTTTTCATACCTAGAACGATGCAGGGCCGGATTTAGACCTTGGGGGGCCCGGGGCACTTTAGGTTTGGGTGGGCCCTCAACTTGGAAATTAAATTGAATTACAAATAAGAAATGAACTAAAATGAATGATAAACAGTAGTTAAAAAAAAAAATATGTTTTGACTATAATTTTCAGTTTGCAATATACAGAGGGGGGGGGGAGCACCCTTTTTTCTATTTTCTGATCCCCCCACACACACTTTACTTGTTAATTCCTTTTATTAATTAAACTAATTTTTGTATTATTACATTTTGTTATAAAGGAAGTCCTTCGACTGGGGGCCCGGGTCAGTTGCCCCTTTGCCCCCTCATAAATCCGGCCCTGGAACGATGGGGTACGTGTTGTGCTACCCAGGTGGAGGTTCTCAACCAGGGATGAATTTCCCCCCTTGGAGAATTACAGGGTGTTTTAGAGGGAATTGGGACCCATAAACAAACAGTAATGTCCTGTGGATTATCTACAGTCTGTAGAATTGTAGTTTGCTTTTACTTTAATCTTTGATATGCAATAAAGATTATTGAATGTCAAAGATTAAATTAAAATTAAAGATAAATGTTTCACTTTTTATCTGACTTATTCTAACATGTTATTTACAGAATTTGGAGCCCATCATGAGTGTCAAAATAAAAGAGGGTACGACGATTCATATATTCAATATAGTTTCACATCCATCATCAGTGGAGAAGAAAGGCCTCAGTGTATCACTTGGAGCAAAGCTTTGCCAAATGATTCTATGAAACCAACAAAGTTGAAGCAACATTTGCAAAATGTTCATCCTCAACACGAAGACAAGGAGAAAAGCATTTTTTTGAACGCCATGGTAATGCTTTGAAAAACATGAAGTTGGATTCAACAAGGGTATTCCAAGAAATGAACCAAAATGTTACTAAAGCATCTTATGTCGTAGCACTGGAGATAGCAAAGCAGAAAAAAAACATACAATTGGGGAAACTTTGATGAAACCTTGAGCTCTCGAAATGGTGGAAATTGTGTTGGGAAATGGATTGATAGTTTCACTATCAACGAGTACTTTTCAAAGGAGGATCAGCGACGTGGCCAATGATTTCAAGAATCAAGTTATGCAGGAAGTCAAGTCTGCAGCATCCGGCTTATTTTCAATTCAACTTGATGAATCGACTAATGTGGCATCGTGAAGTTTGTGTGAAAAAGCGAACTCCAGAAGTGAGAAGCATTCATTGTATGATCCATAGTTAGGCACTGGCCTCAAAAGCACTTTCAGCTCCACTAGGGAAGATTTTTTGGATCAAACAATTCAAATTGTGAATTTTGTCAAAGGAGGAGCTCTCAGCTCACGACTTTTCAAGCAGTTATGTATTGACATGGATGCTGGCCATCATTTGCTTCTTTTCCACGCAAATGTTTGATGGCTTTCAAGGGGATAATGTAAATGAGCAAGTATTTGAGCTTCGGAATGAGCTCAATTTTTTTTTTCAAGTTCAGGGTAAGATAGAATTTTTGAGCAGCTGAATAAACTGAAGGGCTCTTGCTAATGGTACTTTGCACTTCTTTAAAAATATATAAGAGGAGGTGAGAGTCCGTATTGAAGGAAGTCCCACCTGCCGCCCAGCCTGCCAAGTAAGCTAGCCAGATGGTGTTGCTTTATTTTTTTTTTCTAAGTGTCTGTCTTATTTCCATTGGGTCCTCAATCTTGTCCCCCAGGATGCGACCCACACCAGGTATCTACTTGCTGCTAGGTGAACAGGACAACAGGTGTAAGGAAACGCGTCGAAATGCTTCCACACCGCCAGGAATCGAATCCGGGCCCTCCGTGTGTGAAGCGAGAGCTTTAGCCACTAGGCCATCGGGGCTCCTTTTTTTTTTTTTAAAGGAAATGTTTACTTGGGTTCGACCTGGTAAGAGTGAAGGCAACAGTGGTCGCTCCCACAATCTGACTGAGACTCTTCCTACTCCACAGTCTGTCTGTGACAAACATATAATGATGGGAAAGTTCTCCATATTTTCTTGACTTTTGGGACTCCCTGAAGGTGGCAGCTGCCCCTCCTTCCTCCCTGGTGTATTGGAGATAGGTATCAGCCAAGGTAGATGCACATGTGTAGTCCCACACCACCTGCTTACCATCTGCCCAGGCTTGAAGGGTGATACCATCTGGACACTTTTGGCTGCCATCAGATCTGCAAAGTTGGGGTGGCTCCCTTACTGCTGGGCATCCGGCTGTTGTGAGGCTCCTCTTGATAATGTTATTAACCTCTTCATGTCTTGCAATCTTTCCCTCGGATTTACGACACATAAGACCATGGTCCCCGAATCGGTCTGCTGCTTCACTGCCACAAATACACCTGTGTTCGGCGAGAATAGGGGCGGCAAGTCGAAGGGCAACACCAATGCGGATGGTCTGTGGGTCGAGGAGTGTGCCAAGGCTGGAGTTGGGAACAGCCAACAGAAAGTCCCCTGCATGAGGGGCTCTCACTGCAAAAAGGCAGGCTCTATCCTTCCCTGACACACTCTGAAGCATTGCTGAGGCTATATTCTCTACTATTGGGCCATCCCAGTGCGACTTTTTGTAGTTGTTAGGGGGAGCAGGCCTGGTTTCAGAGCCCGTTAGATTATCCCAGATCCTGGCTCCGTCGACGATGAGGGCCTTTTATATATTCTTTGTTCATAAATATCTATGTAGGAAGTACTTGAATATTTTTTTGTTTATTGTACAGACTTTGTTGGTATTAGAAGTGTTACTGGGTACCTAATATCTGTAGCATTGATGGCTCAGAGATCAAAACGTAGTGGATTTTGCCTGGGTTCCCACGAGGCTTAAAATAACGCAGGTTCGATCCCAGGGTGGTCGCAGTTTGTTATATGCAAGAATCGCGAACAAGCAATACAAGATACAAAACCACAGGGAGAGTTGAATGATAGCTCTAGGCCTTTGATGTTTCACTCCAATATTCAAAAGTCTGAACTTACTCACTATACAAGACATCCATACTTTTTAGTGCCTATTACATACATAGGACACTAAACTCAAATATTAACCCACAACTCAAAATTCTCCTAACCAACCTTAACAGGACACATGACAATAACACAAGACACAGATCACTCTTCAATGTTTCCCGCGTCCACCTCACACTGCAAAAACGCAATGCACATTAAAGGCCCAAAAATTTGGAATTTATTACCTATGATTACCAAAGAAACCCGGTCTGTACATCAATTCAAAACTCTGCTAAAAAACCACCTACTCACCCAAAACTAAATACCCACTACTATACATTACCTACAAAGTTAATAAATAACTTTCCACTGCCTCAAAATAACATTATTCACTGTGTTACTCCCCTAGCTTCAAAACCCCTTACATAATTGCTCAAATAAAAATAATTTATCAAACATAATCTAGTACAAATGTTGAAACTTATACATCATAATGTATATTGTATAAACCTGTTATAATTAATACAATCTAATCTAACTTTGTTCGTACAGCATTACCAAATAAAGAAATCCATTCTCATGTACCCTTATGTTCCTTGTAATTCATCTAATGACCATATAAACTGTTATTGCAACACAAATAATTGATTTCATTTCATTCAGAGACTCACAGGTAAGGACCCACTAGGGGCGAGGGGAAAGTGGGGACAGACGAAGAATAGCCGGTGAGAGGAAGGTCAGCAGTCGAAGAGAAAGAGTCAAGACTAAACCCAACCGTTTGTGGGGTAAACCCCTTAAGTCTAATAATTGATTTCTTCTTCTTGTTGACTCTCCCGGCCCGGGCCTTATCCAAGAGGTGGCCCGGCCTTGGCTCCCTTTCTCGAGAGTATCTCAGACTAACGTCTGCCATGGGAGGAGGTACTTGGGACCTCCTCATCTGTGGGACCAACGGTCCCCAGGCCTAGCCACATTCCCCGCCCTCACGGGGCTCGTAGGGAGAAGCTAGGCCCATCTTTGGTCTGCCATCTTCCTCGCCCCAGGGGAGCTAAAGGGAATAGCAGTCTTGTGAGCCGCAGGTGAAAGCAAGCTCTGGCTCAGGCACCTACCCTGCCCTAGAAGGGCTAGGCATGGTGTCGATCTTGTTAGTTCAGACTCTCAGGTAAGGACCCACTAGGGGCGAGGGGGAAGTGGGGACAGAAGAAGAATAGCCGGTGAGAGGAAGAGCTTAAGTAGAATAGAAAGAGTCAGGACTAAACCCAACAGTCTAACTACTTTTGTCTGGATGGTGGCGATCTAATTGATTTGATTTGTTTAATCTGATTTAATAATTTTATTAATACAAATAATAAATTATTATGTTGACATATAAAACTGTAAATGATCCAAAATTATAAAACTAGTATTATGTTTCAAAAATGTCATGTTCAAATTATGTTCAAATTTCATAGCTTAAATACTCAACTATACTTATATTAAACTGTTTACTATAATTCTTACCATTTAGTTTTAAGTTAATTTTAAGTCTGCCCACAATGCTCTTCATATTAGGAGCTTTTGGCAGGTACACCTCTTGTAATCTCATAACCCATTGTAAATCTTTGTATCATGTCACAATAAACTATCTATCTATCTATCTCAACACATCAAGAGATTCGTTGAGAGGGACGCTATAGCTAAGAATGACGATGGAAGGCAGGACACGAGTGCCTAGTGCCAGAAAGATTGAGTATTATAGGAACAGAGGATAGTCAGCCCATAAGCAAAGGTAATGCTGTGGTTACCTAGCAGAATTAACATTGGTAACATGACAATTATCAAAATTATCAGTCAGATTTCGGGACAATATAAATTACTTTACATTCTGAATATAGATGTGTCTGGCATTTGACTTTCGAAATTTCCACACAATTAAGGAAAAAGGAAAACGGGTCTATGGCAGACTCATTTAAACCAAAAGCGGACATCTAAGGGCAGATAGCTATAATTTATCTATCCCACCACACTCTTGGGCAGACGCTGGTCGAACCCAGGATAGCAGGTAAAAAACAGGCCTTAAGGCACTTAAGACAATCCAGACCATTCATATATGAATCTGGTTTTATATTATGCACAATAGGCTCAATTATAAATGAATTGAACTTGAATAACCCGCAACTACCATTGTATAATGAATATTTATTATGTTTAATAACTTCCGACTCTAGAATAATTTCTTTCTAGCCATGAAGTACGCGGAACTATGACTTTGGCTTGTGACCAATTTAATTCTTGAGCAGTCCTTACTGAATACTAATGTTGTGTTATTCTGACATCTAAACGTTTGCCAGTCTGTCCCACATAAGATAAGTTGCAGCCTTTACACCCAATCTTTTACACACCAACTACACAGTGTTGTGGGGAAATCGTGATCAACATACTCTTAACAGTCCGTGAATTCTTAAAAACAACTTTTATATTGAATTTCTTTAGGGTATTCGGCAGGACTAATAAATTCTCATTCTATGGACGGACAAGTACATTCTTGGTGTTACGCTTTTTTTGATTGTGTAACGTAAATAAAAGTCCTGGTTCCTAAAGGGTAAACAACTTGCTATGCCTATTATGCATTTATATTATTTAACATTGAAAAAGAAACCACTCTAGGGCCAGCATGTACCTTCATACAAATTATGAAGCAAAAATCTAAATGGTCAATGAATTATGAGGAAGGACACAAAAACTCACCTATACAAAAATATAATATACAAATTAAAAGTAAAATAACATAAACAACCTACAATCTACTCTACTACATACCACATCACCTTAACTCACTCACATTAGCTCACTAACACACTGTTAATAGTGAGTAAAACAAAATATATAAACATTTATAAACAGGGAGGCTCCATGACACCCCCCCTTCTGCAGGCTACTCAACCTGCAGGTTGCACGAGTGCTCTCTCAAAACAATAGGCCTCTGCACACTAGGGCCTTACAGGTAAACATGAGAGCACTTAAACACAAATAAAATTATCTACAGTATAAACTAAAAAAAAAACTCACCCACTCACACTACATCTTACTCCATCTGCTGTGCTTCACCTACTGAACAAAACACACCTCACTCTCTCCTCTCCTGGTCAATCTGACTGACCAGGAATAATACGCGTCCGCTTTCAGAACAGTCCCGGAAAATGACATATATGGAGCCTTTTTTTTATAAAATCTCTGCAATATAGTGCGTAATACTTGGTATGAGGAGTTATTCTAGGTTCATTCCTATATCAATCAATAATTGCCGAGGCAATTCGTAGTCATCTTGAAAAGCATAAATTAATCAACGAATCCCAGCATGGTTTTACAAAAGGGCGTTCCTGCCTTACAAATTTAATATTTTTTTCACTAAGGTATTTGAGGAGGTAAATCATGGTAATGAATATGATATTATGTATATGGACTTCAGTCAGGCTTTTGATAGTCCCACATCAGAGACTATTGAGGAAAATTAAGGCACACGGAATAGGAAGAGCATTTTTTTTTCTGGATAGAGGCATGGTTGACAAATAGGCAGCAGAGAGTTTCCATAAATGGGGGGAAATCAGTGTTGAAACGTCACAAGCGGTGTTCCACAGGGGTCAGTATTGGGCCCCTTGTTGTTCACAATCTACATAAACAACATAGATGAGGGAATAAATAGCGACATAAGCAAGTTTGCTGATGACACCAAAAGAGGCCGTCCAATTCATTCAAATGAGGACATTAGAGCACTCCAGGAAGATTTGAATAGACTGATGCAGTAGTCGGAGAAGTGGCAGATGCAGTTTAATATAGATAAATGCAAAGTTCTAAATATTGGACAGGACAATAACCATGCCACATATAAACTAAATAATGTAGATCTTAATACTACTGATTGCGAAAAGGATTTAGGAGTTCTGGTTAGCAGTAATCTAAAACCAAGACAGCAGTGCCTAAGTGTTCGCAATAAAGCGAACAGAATCCTTGGCTTCATATCAAGAAGCATAAATAATAGGAGTCCTCAGGTTGTTCTTCAACTCTATATATCCTTGTTAGGCCTCATCTAGATTATGATGCACAGTTTTGGTCACCGTTATTACAGAATGGATATAAATGCTCTAATCTAGTTCATACCTCCCCTCCCTCTATAGATTCTCCTGGTGTCTACTCTATTTCTTGTTCCTCCTGTCCTCTTCAGTACTTTGGAGAAACTGGCCGATCTCTTTCTGACAGACTTAGGGAGCACAAAAATAGTGTTAGGCTTGCCGACACCAATAATGCTCTTTTCTGTCATGTCAGAGATCACAGTCATCCTATTGATTGGTCTTCTGCTAAAACTGTCTACCCTACGACTAACTTTCACAGTCGCCGTCTGGTTGAATCCTCCCTTATACACAACTTTTCCTGTATGAATCTTAGCCCTGGCTTTGTCTCTGTTGATGCTTTCCTCTCCCATTACATTGTTAAATGCTCCAAACTTCAGAACACCCGTGACTTAACCTGAGTCCTTCCCCTTCTATCTCTTCCCACTTCTCCTCTTTCTTCTTTCTCCTCTGTATTTCTCCTTGTATTTGTCCTTCTTTATTTTATTTTCATCATTTTTTCCCCCTCTGTGTTCTTGTCCTTACCCTATGCGGGCCGCCAGCTGTATTGCAGTGCTCCTCTTTCCCAGAATATGACTGACTCAACTACTAGTACTTCCACTACTACTTCCACTATTACTCCACCACTCTCTTGTGCCCTCCCCTGTCTGCTGCCTATAAATACCCCTTCTACCTACCTGTTCTTTGTGTTAGTGTGACTTTGTAAATGGTCCAAGTCGGACCGAAACGTCGTATTAAGCTCCTCTTTTCTATGTGCGGGTTGTGTGTGTATTGTTCCAGTCACGGTATTGTGCCTTTTTTTGTTATTTATCCATATATCATTTGATGTACTATGTTAAAGTTGATCTGGCGGTGACTAGGGAATTCTAGCCTCTGGCCAGGCTTCTAGGTTAAACTAGGTTAGATACAGGTTACAGATGTCACTTAATTTTATCAGTTGGGTGTCTAAACTTGCATGATCATATAACTTCCCAATCCATGGATGGGGAGGTTAAGTCCAGTTCTCTAGATGACGAACCCATAACCAACGTCAAGGAAACTCCCGTAGAAGGACATTACTTACTGTGAAGCATCGCAATATAACCCGATGTGGATCATTGTAAAATTTTCTCCCCGAATTTACTTTTATTAGCAAACATTAACAGAGCAGGTTTGGGTGCACAATAAATAGAATAAAATGGGGGAAGTATTACATAAAACACCGTTGCTGTGCCGTCGCTAAGTCAAGGTCCCGCTACGTCAAAAGCCAAAGCTATTATTTATTTCCTTTATATGAAATTGAAGTTCCAGGTGTCAGCACATCGCTACCGAATCTGACAATATTTTAATACAACGGCAGTAAAAGAATAGCATCAGAAAAACGACAAACAACGAGACATCGGGTGTATTGTGATAAACCAATTCAGTGGCAAGTCAATCACTATGCGTAAATAATTTGATTTTTCCAACTGAACATTTTGCGCTTGTGTTACAGAGGACATTGCAACTTTTGAATCCACTGTGTCAGCATACTGGTGAAGCTAACGATGTTTCAAACAATGAAAATCCTGTGGTCAAATGTAACTGACCATGTATGTATGTGTGCTATATAATATATATATATATATATATATATATATATATATATATATATTTTTATTTTATATAGGGAGGTACCACCTCTAGAACTTTACTGGGGACCCTCATCCTCAGAGAAGACAATAAACGCACCTCAGGGGAAAACTCGAGGTTCTCCCGGAGCTGTTTGAATATTTTCTTCTCCTACCACCCCTATATATATATATATATATATATATATATATATATATATATATATATATATATATATATATATATATATATATGTCGTGCTGATTAGGTAAAACTGGTCAATTATCAAGAACTCATCTAAAATTAAGTCCTTTCTAAAATTTTCTCTTATACGTTTAAAGATATATTTTTTTCATTTATGTTAATGTAAGAATTTATAATTTTGTACCAAGAGAAACTTTGAAAACCTACCTAACCTTATTACAACAAGCGCAATTTAATTTAGCCTAACCCAACTAAATATATTTTAGATACGTTAACATTAATTTAATAATAAACAAACACAATGAAATATATTTATTTCGTTATGTTCAGAATGATTTTGGCGAAATTATTGCATACACAAATTTTTACTTGTCTTATATGGCAAGGTGAGCGTTGCTATTTAAGCCAAAATCGCAAGTTTTACCTAATCGGCACGACATATATATATATATATATATATATATATATATATATATATATATATATATATATATATATATATATATATATATATATATTGTATTTTGTCTTGAAATAAAGTTTGTAAAAAAGATGGGGTGGTAGGGGAAGTGGAATATTCAAATGGCTTCAGAAAGAAATCTAAATATTCTTCCTTGAAGTCTTTTTATCCACTTCTCCGAGGCAATGGGTCCCACAATTGACACCAGAGGTGGACCCCATCCTATATATATATATATATATATATATATATATATATATATATATATATATATATATATATATATATATAATTCATGCAGGATCCAAGAGAGACAGGAGGAGATAAAAAAAGTTAATTAAATTGAAATAAATACAAAATATTTATTTTCATATGCCAAAAAACAAGACAACTACCAAGTCCAGCATCTGACCCTTGCTCAAACAAGAGAGATACTAAAGTCTCAGTATGACTCTGTGTATAGCGAGCCATTAATCAGACTAAAGATCAACAATCCGAATGAATTTTTCATGAACGAGCCTCAAAATCCCGTCAATGTATGTCAAATGTCTGACATAACACTAACTCCACTGAACTTTGAAAAAGCCATTAGCAACATGCCCACGCACTCAGCCCCAGGCCCAGACTCGTGGAATTCCGTGTTCATCAAGAACTGCAAGAAACCCTTTTTGTGTGCCTTAAATATGCTATGGAGAGGGAGCCTGGACACGGGTATCATCCCACAGTTGCTAAAAAACAGAGGATATAGTCCCACTCCATAAAGGTGGCGGGAAAGCAATATCAGAGAGTTATAGACCGATAACTCTAACGTTCCATATCTTAAAAATCTTTGAAAGAGTTCTAAGAAGCAAGATTGTCATCCAACAATTGCACAACCCAAGGCAACATGGGCTTAAAGGATGTCGCTCCTGCCTCTCACAACTTTCAGATTATTATAACATGGTCTTGGATGCACTGGAGGACAAACTGAAATCAGATAGAGTGTACAAAGACTTTGTCAAAGCCTTTGACAAATGTGATCATGGTGGTAAAGAAATAACTGGGAAAGTGGACAGATGGATCTTTAACTTTCTAACCAATAGAACAAAAAGAGTAATTTGAGTGTCATCTATTGAGGACACCGTAAATCTCCAAAGAGAATATTAACCAAATTTCCCAATAGGGCACTACAGATGGTGAGGAACCAACACCACAGGTGGTGGGGAGGGACCAGCACCACAGCTGGTGAGGAGAGACCAGTACCACAGCTAGTGGGGAGATACTACCACCACACCTGGTGGGGATCGACCAGAACCACAGATGATTGAGATTTAACAGCACCACAGCTGGTGGTGAAGGACCAACACCACAGCTGGTGGTGAGGGACCAGCACCACAGGTGGTGGTGAGGAACCAGCACCACAGCTGGTGAGACCAGTGGTATAGAAAACACTGCCAGAGAGTATTGTTAGGTACTCATTTATCCGTGTCAGAGTCTACAATGGTCACGCATTAATGAAGGAGCCAGAGGCTGTGGCTCATTAAGTCAAACACAGCTCTCTGACAAAACTTAAGGAAGACAAATTTTTGCCTTCTTTGTCTTTTTCTGATGAACTTTTTTTTCTACCAGCTTTTTTTTTACGGATGCCGTAATGATCACTGGAAAATATTCCGTGAAATGCTCGTAGCAGACAAATATTTTTTTAACTCCTGCTTCATATCCATTTATGGATAGCCTATTCCCCAACTTAATAATTTGTAGTTATATAATGTAGCATAAATCAGTGTTAACAACTTGGAAACGTCGATGTTAAAACTCAGTCTAATCAAACGAATTCTAAGTTTTAGAAGATGCTGATATTTATGAATCCCTCGAAAAAAAAAAAGATTCTTACCTTCCTTGATTAACATTTTTATCGTACGAGGTTTCCTCGCGATTATTTCTGAGCACCTCTTGTCATCGGCTTCAAAATTTCAACATTGATGAAACTTAGGGTTGTTGTTGTGCATGGATAACAAAGTTTGGGTTGTTATTGTGCATGGATAACAAAGTTAATTTAGTAGTGATATTCACGCAATGTGTTGAGATTACCCTTAAGCGTTGCACGTTCATACTTTTGCGCAGCCATTCCCTCAGCGTAACGTGACCCTTACGGGTCTGTCAATTAATTTGATAATTATAATAATAATAAAATAAATAATAACTTGAAAACGTCTGGTATGCTTCAAATTTTCAGCGCAGGTGTATCCTACTTATAGTGTTCATTGTTATTTTAGCATGTAGGTGCCAATTTCCCAATATTCTTAAAAAAAATACGTGGCATTTTTACGACTTTGTTCAATCTTTTATCTAACAGCAAGATTTATTATAACTTTATTCTTTGCAGTTCCAAGTTTGACAATTTTTAACATTAGCTAGAAACCTGGACTATGAAAAATAATCCTGTATTTAGCTTTAATTCATCATAATTAGGTAACCTCGAAGTGGGACCTTTAATAGATTGCCTGTATTTTTTCCTCTTCTTCCACCACTTTTCGATTTATGCTCATAATTCGAGAACGCCTTATCCAATCGGCTTCAAATTTTCAACTGTTGTGTACGGTAATAAAGACCAAATTTCTGAGACAATTGGCATCTTCACGTGGCCAACGGTCATACCTGTTGAACCAATTCTCGGTATCTGGAATGGTTCGAATAACTTCCAAAAATCATCAGTGGCGTGGCTTCAAATGTCAAAAAAATGCGAAGGGGGCGTAGAGTAAAACTCAAATATGAAGGTGCCGATCTGACGATTTTATATGTAAAACAGTTTGATTTTTTGTTTAATTTCCTTGAAATCACCCAAAATAAATTTCGGTTTACCTCTTGAACGACTCAATATTTACCGGCTGATGCATCTTCGGGTCCGGATTAATACCTGTTAAGTTTCGTTTACGTGTAGGCAAATTTATTGTTGTAGCAAAATATTAAAAGAACGTGGAATCTTTGGAATCAATGCCGTAGAATGACTTATCTGAGTTTCATCAAGTTTTAATAAGTGGTGAGGCTTCTTGAACACGAAGCTGACGCTGCCAGTGGCTTGGCTTAACCCAGCTTGTCAGTTTTTTTTTTTAATAAATAGTAATATTATTTTTTTCTTCTTCAATAACTAACGAATGCTTCTTCTGATTGGCTTCAAAATATTATTAACCGTGCATTCTGTAATAAGGAAGATAACACATAAGGGGAAAATTTGAAATTTTAGTGAAATAGTTAGAAAAAATGGAATCTTTGCAAATCAAATAAATTACGGAAGAATGACTTTTATGAACAGCTTCAAACTTTTACCACTGGTGGTATTTATTAAAACATAGCTTGTCACTCTAGCGAATGCCTCCTCTAATAGGCTTTAAATATTAATTAGTTTTTTTTTTATTAATTTTGAGTTGTGCGGATGGCGATTTGCCGCTTTGTACCAATTTCATAAAATTGCCTTTTTTTAATGCAATAAAATATTTTTTCTTACAGGATTGTAAAGAATTTTAAATAAAATTTAAATGTGAAAAGTAAACTAAAAAAAAATCGTCGATTTATGGAACATTTTTCAGCAAAATTTTCGTTTTATTTATCACAAATTTACATTGATTACTCGAGAACGCCATATTGGATTGGCTTCAAAATTTCAACGCTTGTGTCATGTATCCCGAGCGAGATTCATGGGGCTGTTTTTATGTGTGGTGCGCTTTGCATAATGTTACGTAAGCCATTCCTATAAAAACACTTATGTGAGGAATATTGGTTTTGGTTTAAACAGACACTTAACCAAACACTTGGGCACATTTATTAGACAACGAAACGAAACGAATACTCTCAGGTAAGTACCCACAAGGGGCGAGAGGGAATAATATAAATAATAATAATAATAATAATAATAATAATAATAAGATCAATAATAAATATGATATCAATAGACCAATAAATGTGTCAAGAATTTAAAAGGGTTCAGTAATAAATGAATATTATCTCCATTAATATATATGAAATGGTTGGTTAATAGGATTACCTTTATAAATGGGACAATATAAATAATAAATATGTGGAAAATTAATTAGGACTGGTGGATGTGGTGGAGACAATGGTGACTGTAGTGGTGGTCGTGATTTTAGTGGTGATTATGGGGGTTGTTTTGGATAACGATACTCTTCTGGGAAGGCCCCTTGATGCCAGTGAATGGCTTTTACTTAAACCTTAAGCGATGGCTATTCATTGTTAGAGAAAAAGTTGTGATTGATTCTGGCCAGTGAAGGTCCCACTTCTCCTTTTTATGGAAGAAATTGGGAACATTGACATATTGGTTTTAATTAATACGATAATTTCTGAGTGCATAATGCAATTGGCTTCAACACTTCAATGTTGATTACTTAATAATGTAGCTTTTGAGCATCTTATTGAACATTTTATTTGCGATATGAAGTACAGTAATTTGCATATTAATTGGGACAGTGATGAAATAAGACATTAATGTTTGAAAAATACATGACAGCAATGATATGATAGATAATTGATTTAAGAGATATGACTCCCCTTTGCTTTTATAATCATTGCTACACGTTTTGACATAGAATCGTCCAATGTTGAACACATTTTGTTAAGTTCTTCATCGTGGTAAAAGGTCCTAATAACACTGGCAATTAGCTTCTCCACAGTTGAACAGTCCTGTGTCACGATCCTGCATTTGGTTATTGCCCATAAATTCTCAATTGGGTTGAGGTTAGGAGAGTTTTCAGGCCAGTTTAGAACACTTAGCCTACTCTCTTCGAAATGTGGAAGTGTGGCATGGAGCAAGATCCTGCTGGAAAATGCCTTCTTCATCAGGAAAGGCTCTATCCATAATGGGAAGCAGATACGTTGCCTGGATTGCCTTGTATTTGTCACTGTTCATCGTTCCCTTAATAACAAGGTGTCCAGGGCCTTTAGCAGTAAAACTGCCCCAAAACATCTTAGGTGGGTGTTGTGGCTCCTGTTGAATGTGTCTATTCCAAAGTGGTTCGTCTTTGTTCCGTCCCACTACTACTGATCTGCCCATTCATCTGACGTACATCCATTATTATCGAGTGTCCACCGCAGCTGTTTTTTCTTCATAGCAGCAGTCAATAATTGTTTATTTTACCGGCTTTCAGGAAGTTCTGAAAACTTCAAGAGTTTTTGTCGAATAGTGGAAAATCGCCGAGCGATTTTCCACTATTATTCCCTCTTCTGTCACCTGGCTCCGTTATGTTGACGACATTCTCATCATAACTCCCAGACGATTCAACGTTCAAGCTCTCCAACACAAACTCAACCAGGTCGAGCCATCAATCCAGTTTACACTAGAAGAAGAAGTCGACAACACTCTTCCTTTCCTTGATGTTCTTCTCTGCAAAGCTGACCATGAACTTCGTTTTAAAGTCTATCGAAAACCTACCAATCAACACGATCTTCTCCACTTCTACTCTCACCACGACACCAAAACTAAACGTGGTGTAATTATAGGCTTTTTCCTGCGCGCACTCAGAATCTGCAGCAGTGAGTTCCTTGAGGAGGAATGCTCCCTCATTGAACAAGTTTTTTCCAAACTTCACTATCCGCGTCACTTCATTAGAGACTGCAGACGACGGGCATTAAACATCTTCAACACACCCAGAGAAGACACTGCTGAGAAGAGATACATAGTCCTTCCCACCAATTCCATTTCCAAACACGTTTCCAACATTTTTTCTAAGACCTCATTCCGAGTATCCACCTCCACATCCACCACCATCAAGGACATTACCAGTAACAGGAAAAGCTTCAATCCACGGCAGGGGTATACACAATCCCTTGTAATGGCTGCAGCAAATTATACGTCGGCGAAACATCCAGAGACCTACAAACACGCATTTCAGAACACCAGTACGCAGGCAGATCTGATGACTCAAGAAATGCCTGTGTTCAACACCGAAATTTACACAACCATTTAATCAACTACAGAAACGCAAGACTCATCGCCAGAGAAGACAACACGCAATACCGAAGAATCCTAGAATCATCACTCATCTGTATATCCAACAACTTCAACCAGAACAACGGCTTCTACAACATAGCAGAACCTATTGCCAAGAAACTTCTTCAACGCTATCCCACCTAGAACTCAAGAATGGAACACTGCAGGTCCTTTAAATCACACAAAGTTTTTAACTATCACACTACTTTTAAGACTGTCACATGAAGCTTTAACCACCTGACAAAGCATTCTCCACCTGACTATACCCTATATATATTCATGTTACTCATTTTCCAGGTAGATCTGTCTGTGACTCGATAAAGCCCACTGCGTGGGCGAAACGTTGTCAATAAAGGATCACATTATACTGCTTAAGTGTTTATTTTTCCATTGTGTCGGTATTTTATACCATTTATTTCCACCACATTCATTCACGGAACACGCACGTCAGTGCCACAACAGCTGTCGTGGCACTGAGGAGAGTCGCAGGGTAACACTTCAGCTGGATGGTTGCCAGAATTCGGTTGCAAACTCTTCTGAAAAGAAAAGAACCCAAACTATATCAATTAAGCCGGATACTAAGACATGTTATGAGACAATCACAAACTTTACTCTTGTGCCAATTCATTTACACACTAATGTATGCAGGACTCTGCACTCTCCCTATAATGATCAGTGAAGTACAGTGGACTGCGGTTATGCAGTACATTACCACCTTTCTCGGGGTCACGTGGAAGAAAAATAAATCTAATTACTGCTTAATATTTCCCTAATGTTAAGTCTACGTGGAACTGATCGCAAAGAATCGAGAAAAACATGAAAACAAATGATAGCTTTCTTGCACAGCACTTGACGATCTCATTCGATTTTTTTTTTATTTTCCCTTAGGCTACTCCATTAGGCTTCACTAATATTTTTATTGTTTCTTTTGTGTGTGTTAAGCTCCTGTCCTCATAATGATGCTCCTCTTGCCGTCGTGTCCTCAGAGACTAGCAACCTTTACCTCCTTTATTCAATGTAAAATATTTCCATTTCGCATATCGATCTCGTACATTATTTTTTTCCTTCTGTTTTTAATCTTTGTTTAGTAACTGGTGCCTGGGACACAGATTATGAGGGATGCGCTGATAGCGTGTTGGACCAAGTCGCAACATGTCTCTCATACCATCTACGTCCTCTCTCCCACCAACACCACCTTCACCAACACCACCATCACCAACACCACCACCAACATAACCACCACCAACACCACCACCAACATAACCACCACCAACACCACCAACATCACCCCCACCATCACCACCAACATCACCCCCACCATCACCACCAACATCACCCCCACCATCACCACCAACATCACCCCCACCATCATAACCACCATCACCAACACCACCAACAACATAACCAACACCCCATCACCACCACCAACACCACCACCAACAACACCACCACCAACATCACAGGTGAAGATACAACCAAATACTGACTCAGTCATCACCACCAAAGATGAGGAAACAATCCATATGCTGATTCTCGCCACCATCACTGCGATGCCAAAGCTGTTGAAACATCCATAGACTGATTATTGGTCACCAGCTTGGGAGACATCCAGAAGCTTACTCACCACCACCACAGCTGAAGAAACATCCAGAAGCTTACTCACCACCACCACAGCTGAAGAAACATCCGTAAGCTTACTCACCACCACCACAGCTGAGGAAACATCTGTAAGCTTAGCACCACCATAGCTGAGGAAACATCCGAAAGCTTGCTCACCACCACAACAGCTGAGGAGATATCCACAGGCTTACTTATTCTACTTTATAGCAACATGAATAGGTTGTCCCAATTTAACACACACACACACACACACAGTCCATCACAAAGGATTGATTGGAAGTAATGAAACTGATCATCCTGAATCGGGGGACTTCAGTAGGGCAATGAGGATATCGTCAAGCATTTCACTAAGATTTCAGCTATCAAAGTTGGCTTGATCTCCTGTTTTGAAGGATATCGTCTAGCATTCCGTAAAGGTCCCAGCTATCAACATTGGCTTGATATCACTTTGAAGGTTCTTGTTATCAAACTTATAATTTTTTTTTTTGCAATTGCCGCAGTAAGAACATTGTCTTTCTTGAACGTAATATCATCCTGTATTGGTATCCTTATTTTACAAGGCAGCTCCAAAGGTTTCCTTCCAGCAGAACACGAGTTACTCTCTTTGTGAATTAGCATCTCTCAGGATGGCCTATCCTACACAAGGCAAAATGGAATTGATAACGATATCTTCATCAGCACATCAGAGTGATTGTTCTGAGTAATAATGGATATTATTATATTAATGAGTAAACAGGAACAATTTTTGAGGTGTAAAGAGAACTTTAACCTGCATTTACCAGTGTAAACAGTGTGATATGCCGAAATCTTAACACACACACACACACACACACACACACACACACACACACACACACCAGCAGCTGATAATTATCCCATGCACATATATATCTTGTGTTATCTGTTTCACCCCTGGACACTTCCCGGTGACTGTCTCCCATAAATGAATCCACTTAGTCATCACGAGTATCATATACTGACGTTATACCTTTCAGTATGACAGCTTTACTATTGGCTCCTGACGCTGTGTCAACTCACAGACAGTGAGAGGGGCAACATCTATCGCTGGACGTGCCTTGTGTAACAGTTATGACCAAGTAAATCATCAAGTCTAGGGCAGGAATATGTATAATGGTATTTGGATGTTAAGCATAGTGTCTGATCTTACCATATAATTATATTGGTTTTTCATCATGCACAAAGACCTATCATCTCACGGATCTCTCTCTTGCTGACCCTAAAATACAACGATAGTATTTATCTTTTTTTTCCTATACCACAGATAAAGTGTTGCATGAATAATTAGACACGTTAAGCATCTTCGCCTGCTGCACGACCCTCGCCTGACGCTAGTACATAAGCGACATCTTCATGCCTGTGCTTCGGATTCTTGAAGGACGGTCCTCTTCACCAAATCCATGGATGAGGGACTGATTACCTCGTCTTTTGTATATAGTTCTACAGTCTTTCCATTATTTCCTTGAATTTGTATTGATAAAGCCGCTGGATGGTGAAACGTCTACATGAACGGTATTGTATACCGTTCATGTACAATGTGTAGCATAAACTACCACCACGAGTCTTCCCCGACACCTTAATCTCAAGTCTTATAAGTGATGACTATGAAGCTGTATCTTCAAACATAACTGAAGTTTACTACTATGTTTTACTTTCAGTAAGTATTAATAAGTGGGGCAACTTCACATTTGTTGTATTTGTTTTGGTGTAAAATAATTAAATTGTTAAATTAAAAAACTGTGCAAGTGAAACGTGTCTTCTAGGAGAAATTCTGTGGTGCGCTCAAGTGTACCGTCATTCACAAACCAGATATTGAGCTCCATGGTCACGTCCTCATTGACCTTTTTGACGGTCAGGCAGAAAATGAGAGGGAGCAAGAGGGTCTCCCATATGGATACCTTCACGTTTAACTTCATTCTTCTGCTGTTTTAACAAAAGTGGACAAATGGATAGAGAGTATGAAAATGGTCATGTACCGCTATGAGTACAGCATCCCTTTTGACAGAATTGAAGGCATTTGCAAAGCCCAATGTGATCAGGAATTTCTGACAAATGAGGTTAATGATGTATGCACGTAGTGCATTGGCTGTGGCTTCGCAACCTTGTGGGATCACGAACCCCAGCTGCAGTGGTCTCAACATAATGGCTGCATCAATGCTGACTGCATCGTTCCTTCTTTTTTTTTTAGCGCCAACGAGGTAGATGTAGACATATCTAGTTACCTCTGACAGGATATGCACTGCGAGATCTCCTACTGCTGGGTTGAACATTGATTTATGTTGTGGCATGAATCCCGTGAAACCGCCTGCAGAGGCTGAAGGGAAGGACATGGCAGTGTTGGACACTTTTGGTTCTTGAACCATCAGTGTGTCTACTTTGGTGGTGTCATTGTGAGGGTAATTATCGTTGTTATGGACTCTACGCTGGTGTTTACCTCATTGTTCCATTGTTTGTGATTAGTCTGAATGCTCCTGCAGTATTCCCATCCTCTATCACCTTGCTAATTTAGACATCGTGGGAGGTTTGGCTTTCGTGACCCTCAGGGTTGATTTTGCACGAGAAGGAAGGCAGACAGTATTGTCTCTGGGAAATTTGTTTATTGCCCCTCTTGGGTGGAATGGCCAGGCAGGTATTTCCAAACAAGAAGAGGTGCCATGGTTCGGTGACTGTTGGAAAATCATTGACTTTTTTCAAACTACTCCTCTCCTTACCCTTCTCTGCTTTGTATTGGACTGATGAAGCCACTGTGTGTCGAAACGTTTCCTTAATAAAGATTCCCATATGTTGCATAAGTGTCTCAATCTTCGACTTTTTTCAAAATGTCAACTAGTATGGCAGCAGCCTGAGTGCAAGATGCTTTGAGAATGTGTGGTAGAGTCCTGATATATGTTAATTTGATTGCTGCTTAGAAGCTATTTGTTGAGGTGAAGCAAGAAGAAATGTTGGTATCTCTGCTTGCTGGGAGGGGCCGTCGGTCATTGTTCTCTAGGAAAAGAGTCCAGGTGTCTAAACAACAACCAGACTTGAAATTGTGTTTGCGGATTATCTCAGTTCTGTTGCTAATGATAAATTAGACACATGTGCAAAACAGTCCATACAAAGGAGAATGGTGAAGAACAGGAGTCTGAGGTGATCAGTCCCTCAGTCGTGAGTCAATGTAATCAGTCCATCAATCTTCAAAAGAATACAGCATATGTGCGGAAAAGTGGATTATATACTGTAGGCTGGTGAGGTGCAGCAGTCGTAGGTGGTGCCACATTTGACAAATCCAAATGTGGAAGTAGGTCATGACTAATGTGAAACCACCTACGACTACTGCACCTCTCCTGCCTACAGTTTATAAGCCACTTCTCCGCACATATGCTGTAATATTTTGAAGATTGATGGACTGATTACATCGACTCACGGCTGAGGGACTGATCACCTCAGACTCCTCCTGTTCTTCACCATTCTCCTTTTGTATGGACTGATGAAGCCACTGTGTGGAGTAACGTTTCCTCATTCAAGATACCCAAGTGTTACACATGTGTATAATTTATTAACTTGTCGGTTCTTTGAACCATTCATCTACATTTTTGTTGCTAATGTTTCACTCTAGGTTGGAGACCCAGCACCTGCCATGCAAGCACACAGCGTCGCTTGTATGGCCTTGGCTTGCAGATACCTGGCTGTCATTCTCGGTTGCATCCATTGATGGTTGCCAATATGAAGCAAGACATTGCTGGGAAGCACCTTGGGAGAGGGTGTTAGGGAGGAGCCAAGGGTAGGCGTGTAATGGGATCAGTGGAAGCCGCCAAGGGTGGGAGTGAGAGGGATAAGAGGTTGTATATGTTAGCGTCCTAGGGGTGTGGTGAGTACTCTCCATTTAGAGGACAGTTGCTGTACTCACAGCTTTGATGTTGAAGGCATTGTGAAGGCAGAATTGTAGGTGATTACAGATTAAAGAAAAAAAATGATTAAAAAAGTCCTCGTCACTTTCCTCACATGTAAAAGTAGAGAGAGGATAAGGCTGATGGATGGCCTGCGGGAGAAGTGAGAGAGAATAGTGAGAGTGGGATGGGGAGAGGTGCCGGCGCTTGTGTCGGGCGCTAAAAGCATTAACAGACTTTAGATCACACTGAAGCTCTAGACGCGACACACAACATTCACCCAATGCAGGCCAACCCCTCCTCTTCCCCCCACTCATCAATCCTCCATCCAGGCTATGCCTCTCCCTCCTCTGCACTACACATTATCTACTGTAAATAAATAGGAACTAGAAATATATACTCTATTTCTCTGACTCAGTTTTCACACCAGATGCTTAGGTAGTGTTAGTTTATACTTTCTTGCACACTTCCAAAGTTTCTTTGGGTGTAATCAGTGTACCATCCAAAAACGACCAAGTAAGGGTCAAACCACATTGTTAGGAATAATGTATTCTAACAGTTTTCTCGATGGCACCGTTATCATCCGATGTAGGATGAATATCCACACTATCCACACAATGTAAAAGTTTTATTTGATATTGAGTTTACTATACACCTGTAGACAACAACTGCTTGTTGAGCATTTATGTGCATACAAGTCAACACACAAGAGACATAATGCACCAAAGACATTGAACACATGGAACACACAGCACGCACAAACTATAGAGAACACAAATCTTAGGGCAAAACATTATACATATTTGTCCACACAGATATATACAGAACAATACGTAGGAGCGTTCTATAACTAACTAAAATGGAGTCAGATTCCTAGACTGAAGCCGGAACCCTTCCTAAATCGTCAGCAGGATGGCGTCTACACATATGCCTGGCACCTCTCTCTCTCTCTCTCTGCTCCGAAGCAGTCAACTGAGCATCTCTAGGCAGAGAATTCTAGAGTTACGTCATAAAAAATCGACAACTATGAGTGGTGGCAAGAGATGACGCATGGCTACGTTACAAAGCATCAGTGAGTAGACGAGAGTAGCAAAAAAAAAAATATATATTGAAATTTAAAATCTTGACAAATTTATTTTCAATAAATCCACGACTTATTGTGTGTTTCACCTTCAAGATTTGAGCCAGAAAGTCTGTCGCTGTTTGATGTCCTTTTTTAATATGCTTGCATATTTTCCCTCATTGTTTACAAATACACTTGTACGGCTTTTTTTTTAAATTTTGATTACATATGTACAAATGTATGAGTGTACTGTTTGTTACACGTCATTTACATTTGGTATCAATAACAACAATGTCGACAACAAGGTTCACGCAGCTTCTTCAAACCTAACTTTTTTCATTAAGTTTGCTCCAAATTATAAAATAAATCACTTAACGTTTCACATTTGCTACAACAGTTGTAACAGAAAATAGCTGAACTAAAAAGATTTCATAAAATTTAACGTTCTTAAGTGATGCTAAAAAAATGACTTGGGGAAAAGACTGAATGTTCTTCATATATTTTGATGAACGCATATTTGACTGTGGGGAAAACTGCACGTTCTAAATTATTATACATGTTATTACGTCCTATTCAAGCATGTATTTGTTTAATACATTTTGTTATGGTTTATTGAATATTTTATAAGTGGCTCTGTTGTGTATAGCTAACATATCTGTTGCTCTGTTGTGTATAGTTATAGATGTTGCTCTGTTGTGTATAGTTATAGATGTTCTGTTGTGTATAGTTATAGATGTTGCTCTGCTGTATATAGTTATAGATGTTGCTCTGCTGTGTATAGTTATAGATGTTCCTCTGTTGTGTATAGTTATAGCTCTGGCTCTGTTGAGTACAGTTACGACTGTTGCTTTCTTGTGTATAATTTTAGCTGTAGCTCTGTTGTACATAGTTATATATCTCAGTGTTAACATTTGTATGACAACTAAATGTAGTATAATATTGTACTCAGAATACTTCAGCTAAGATAATGTTCAGGATAAACAATACAGTTTCAGTGTCACTGAAGAAATTTGTTTAAACGCATCAACAAGGCACGATTGCTTATTCATGTCATGGTAGAGGTGAAATGTGCTGGCTCAGCATGCAGTCAGATCCAAACAGATGCTGACTGTATCATTTACACCTCTGTTTTGTGTTCTTCGGAGCACGTTCAACGCCCTGTCATTTTTGTGGAGACACTGTTGGTCGACAATCATGGGGAACGTGATATACACTGAACCCTCTAACAAACACAACATCCAAAAGATCCACAAAGCAATTCATTTAGTCAAAACCTCTCAGTAAACTCTGCCCTAATCATATTGATGTACAGTACAGAGTCGCTGCTGAGATACATGTACAACATGTATCTTCGACTACTGAATAAAAATAATTGAACATGATATCTTTGAATTTGAAGCAGCATGTTCGTTACGAAATTATCACTAAAGCAGTTTCTACCTGTGGACACAAATTTGAAGTTTTAACACTAAATGAGTTTGAAGAGTTTAGCACAAGACAAGAAAGATAAAAGGAAAATGAAAAGTAATTTCTAACATGTCATAGAGCTAAGGAATTATTACTGTAAAAGAAGTTAAAAAGTGCAAAAAAATAACATTAACAATATATTTTTATATTCTGGAAGCTGCATGTTAAACATAAATTATATCATGACTGACTGTGTAAACATAGGTACCTATATTTTGTTGACAATCCTTTTTCTGCGATGTACTGGTCAATTCTCTGTTATAAAAATGATAGACTACTTGAGTGCTCATGGCCTTCAGTCTGTGTTCATGCACGCATGAATAGCTACACAGAACGTATTTAATAAAATTAGCAAATTGGGACTAAAGAAACCCAATAACAACACGAGTCATACTTTCTGAAAAAAACAACAACTCCTGGCTGTAAATTTCAAGGCAATGAGAAGTGGCATCTTCCAGTTATTGCAGAGATTCCCGTGATTCTAAATTTTATATGAAAAAAATAGTGCACTGAGCAATTTGCGCGTCCTCACAACAATCCTAGAAGTGATATGCATACGTCATTAAATATTGAGGCTTTTCTGAAGTGATGTATTTAAATTTAAAGCAACTAAATGGAAATCGAAATTTCGCACTATTTTGCTCATAAAATTGACAGATGTGCATCAACACATCTGAATTTCATTCTCCTCCGTCTTTGAATAAGGAGGCGCCTCATCTGAACACTGAAGCATAACCGCAGACAGTGATGGGAGTTACTGTATACATTCCAAGATGCTGGGAATGGGTCTTACAGTTTCGGACATTGGATATTTGCCCTTGCCAGTTGTTTCGTTAATCTTGGCCGGTATGATGAGGTCTTCTCTTGTTATGAGCGAAATAAAAACAAAAAGTTGGAAGGAAAAAAAGACAAATAATTCTGGTAACCCACTTCAAGATAGATACCCGACTCTTCCTCACTCCTTTCTTGTATCCCCTACTCATCTTCACTCCTTTCATGTATCCCGTACTCTTTCTCACTCCTTTCTTGTATCCCGTACTCTTCCTCACTCCTTTCCTGTATCCCGTACTCTTGCTCACTCCTTTCTTGTATCCCCTACTCATCTTCACTCCTTGTATCCCGTACTTTTGCTCACTCCTTTCTTGTATCCCGTACTCTTGCTCACACCTTCTATCCCCTACTCTTCCTCACTCCTTTCTTCTATCCCCTACTCTTCCTCACTCCTTTCTTCTATCCCCTACTCTTCCTCACTCCTTTCTTCTATCCCCTACTCTTCCTCACTCCTTTCTTCTATCCCCTACTCTTCCTCACTCCTTTCTTCTATCCCCTACTCTTCCTCACTCCTTTCTTCTATCCCCTACTCTTCCTCACTCCTTTCTTCTATCCCCTACTCTTCCTCACTCCTTTCTTCTATCTCCTACTCTTCCTCACTCCTTTCTTGTATCCCCTACTCTTCCTCACTCCTTTCTTGTATCAGCTACTCATCCTCACTGCTTCCCTGAACTTACAACATGAGAGGGCGCCCAATTTTTAAAAAGTTCAACAAGCAATTTCAGTAGCTTACGAAAAAAACACCTATTTCGACTTTTATATTACATACTCCAATATCCGACTATCATCACTAACCACTGATTGCTCATTTCCTCCATTTAAATACACAACTTGACATTAATTTCAAGTAACTTACCAGATGGCCTATAAAAAATTTCAAAACTAAATTATGTAAAAACATTTTATTCAAATAATAGGAGTGATATGTTTTTACATTTTGCTTTGAAATTTATTGTAAGTATGATTTTTAAATAAATATGAGTCCATTTCATGCTTTATATT
Source organism: Cherax destructor (assembly GCA_009830355.1). Classification (NCBI taxonomy): domain Eukaryota; kingdom Metazoa; phylum Arthropoda; class Malacostraca; order Decapoda; family Parastacidae; genus Cherax; species Cherax destructor. The sequence goes on from WNWK01005947.1 coordinate 59,019, forward strand.
TTATTTCACTGTTATAAAAACATATCTGCGTTATAAATACTTGTTTTAATAGTCCCTGTTTTCCGAGTCCATCCATGATTTTTCTAATTAAATTTAAAATCAAAAGTCTCTTGATATAAAATTTTGCTTATTATTCCGATAACATTCACATAAAAATCATTAGTTGAACCTGGGAATTCGGAAAAAGATTTTCATTGATAATTAGAAAATATGGGATTAGCATCGAAAATTTTATATGGTACGGTAACTAGGCCAACAAGCTGATATACCTGGAGGGGGTTTCGGGGTTCCCCGCGGCCCAGTCCGTGACCAGGCCTCGCGGTGGAACAGGGCCTGATCAACCAGGCTGTTACTGCTGGCTGCGCGTAAACCGACGTACGAGCCACAGACTAGCTGGTCCATCACTCTTGTAGAAAGTACAGCATAGGGCCAGAGTGGCTTATTTACTGTAGTCAGGTGAGTGGAAGCAGTAGGAGGCGGGGTCACAGTGAAAATATCCACTAGTGGAAGTAGGTCTTCGTCCAAAGAATTCTTCAACACTTTTCCAACATTTGGACGAAGACCTACTTACACTAGTGGATGGTTCCTGTGATCCCTCCTCCTCCTGCTTCCACTCACCTGACTACAGTATATAAGCCACTTCTCTGGCCCTGTGCTGTACTTTTTACAAGACTGATGGACTGAACACATCGATTCCAGGCTGAGGGACTGATTACCTCAAACTCCTCCTCTCCTTACCCCTCTCTGCTTTGTATTGGACTAATGAAGCCACTGTGTGGCGAAACGTTTATTCAATAAAGATTCCCATATATTGCAAAAGTGTCTCAATCTTCAACTTGTCGGTTTTCAAAACCATTTATCACATTCTTATGTTCTTAAGATTGGCAACTGAGATGCACTAAATGATTCACCTCTCACTGGATGACAGGTATGGCATGTTTAGTGAACAAGAGCACGCACGGAGAACATAACACATACCGTATAAGAAATACAAATAACCCGCATATAGGGGAAAGAAGCTTACGACGACGTTTCGGTTTGACTTCGACCATTTACAAGTCACACTAACACAAGGGAGTGAAGGAGCCAGTATATATAGGCGAGGGGGGACAGAGACGGGAAAAGTAGTTGTAGTGGTAATGCTGGTAGTGGAAGTAGTAATAGTAGTGGTAGTATAAAGTAGGGGGGATTAAGTTTAGGGGCACAAGAGATAGAAAAGGGAGTGAAGGATGAAGGGAGGCACTTGAAGTGGTAGTATCGATAATATAAGTAATGGAGTGGTAGTAGTAATAGCAGTTGGTTAAGTCCAAAGATAAGAAAAAGGAGCACTGCAGGAGAGCTAAGGACCCACAAGGACCCACAAGTTTGGAGCATTTAACAATACATTGTGCCTTTTTGCTCTTTATCGTATAATAAATTTTAACTTTGTGTTTACATAGTTTTTCTCCCTGCTTACCTTAGTGCAGCAGCAGTTGGTCTATTTTTTCCCTCCCCAACTAACACTTAGAAATGTCATCGTACTTAGTTTCTGATTTGTGCTCACACCTTCTCACTCTCATCGGTGATAAATAAGGCTTTTTCATAGATAGCCATTTATAAATGTTTTTCCCTTCCTTTTCATTATTTTGTTTTATTTATTTTATATTTTTATGCCTTTCGGCGTTACCAAGAGGGTGGAGACGAAAGCAAAGAGTTGAGAGGATATTCTTGACGACGCAAAACACTTTTGGAAGCCGTTACTGCATTACGTTATTACTCAAATATATTTTCTACCCAATACTGTGTTACATTAGCATGTTATTAAATTATTTATTCTGATTATATTATATAATTGATTTTCAACGCCAGAGTAATATAGACAATAAAGTGAAACCCACTTACTTCTTTCTCTTGTCTCTAAGCTTCCTTCCCTATGGTATATGAATTTCTGTGCTTCTTCAGCCTTTCTGTGTCACTGAATCTAACTTCCTCTGTTCTTTTGATCTCCATCCCTTATGAATTGCACTTTCCTTCCTCCCTTTCATTCCTAACCGCTTACCAAATTCCGCCATACGTGTAGTATATAAGCAAAAAAAAAAAAGAAATCTTTTTTTTTTGACTGTGAGAGATGATTGATATGAATATCCTTTCATGTTTCCTTGTATCCCCGGCCAAGCTGTTGTGTCGCCTGTTGCTACTGTTGTCTGGTGCTGCTGTTATGTGTGTTGCAGATGTTGAGTTTGCTGCTGTTGTGTGTGGTGATGCAGTTGTCTGGCGCTGCTGTTGTTGTTGTTGTGTCTGATCACGCTGTTGTGTTTCGTGTTGCAGTTGTGTTTGTTGTTGTCGATGTGTCTGATGCTGCTGCTACTGTTTCTGGTTCTTATGTAGTGTCGGGTTCGGCTGGTGAGGAATCTAGTGCTGCAGCTGTTGTCATGTGCTGGTTCTGATACTGCTGTGTTGGTGTTTCTGCTGCAGCGTTGGGTTTGTTTACCGCTATTATTTTTGTATTGTGTTGCTACTATTGTGACAGGTGTTGATGCTGTTGTCATGTGCTGATGCTGTTGTCATGTGCTGATGCTGTTGTCATGTGCTGATGCTGTTGTCATGTGCTGATGCTGTTGTCATGTGCTGATGCTGTTGTCAGGTAGTGATGCTGTTGTCAGGTAGTGATGCTGTTGTCAGGTGCTGGTGCTGTTGTCAGATGCTGGTGCTAGGTGCTGATGCTGCCTTGTTAGGTACTAGTGCTGTGTCAAGTGATATTGTTGTCGTCAAGTGCTGCTGCTGCTGCTGTGTTGGTGCTGCTGCTGTTGTGTCTGCTGTAACGTCGATTTTGTCTGGTGCCACTTTTGTGTTTAGTGCTGCTGCTGTTGCTGTTGTGTGGTTCTGCTGCAGGCTGCTGCTGTGTCTGGTTCTTACGTTGGTGTTGTGTTGCTGCTGCTGCTATTGTATTTGGTGTTGTTGTCTGGTACTGATGCTGTGTCTGTTCTTGTTGCTATTGTATCTGGTGCTGCTTTTGATGTGTTTGGGACTAGTTCTGCTACTGTTGAGTCAGGTCTTGCTTTTGTTTAAGCAGGAGATTCTGCTGTTCGTCTAGGGTTTCTGCTGGTATGTCTGGTGCTGTTATTGTCTTTGGTAGATGTGTCTGATGACGTGTCTGGTGTTGATGTTCTTCTATGTGGTGGTGCTGCTGTTTTGATTAGTTCTTTTGTTATATCTTCTGATGCTGCTCTTTCTGGTTCTGCTGTTAATGAATCTGGCGCTGCTGCTATTTCTGGTTCTGCTGCTGTTGTGACTGGTGCTGTACTGCCTCTGTTGTGCTTGGCGTTGCTGCTGTGCCTGGTGCTGTTGCTGACTTTTGTATTGTGTTCTTGCTGTTATGTTTGATGCTGCTGTTGCTTCTGTGTTTTGTGCTACTGATGCTGTTGTGTCTGGTGCCTTTGCTTTTTTGTGTAATGTTCTTAATGCTGTTACTAATGTGTTTGCTGCATTTTTTTTTTTTGCCTTGTGGCACTGATTTTTTATTGATGATGTTCTTGTATTTGGTGACTTGGAAATAAATAGTCGCTCGCTAAAAAAAAAAATACAGGAAGCAAAAACATTAACTAGCCCAACCATAGTGCTAACACTGACTCAGCTCCCTGTCCTAGTGCTAATCCAGACTCAGCCCACAGCGCTAGTGCTGACCCAGACTCAGCCGATCTGCCCTAGTGCTGATTCAGACTCAGCCCTCAGCCTTAGTACTAATTCAGACTCTGATAAAAACCCTACCACAATCACCACTAAAACCTTAAATATACAAGCACCATTACACAAAACCATAACCCACATTATATATGTAGTAGAGGAAGAGTCTTTTGGGTAAAATGTTGGTCTCCTGGAAACAGATGGTTGAGGCTCTGAAGACTGTAGTGCAGTCCTAGAAACTGTACAAATTGAGAACACACACACCACAAATTCTACCCAACCAAAAACAAATTTATGCAAATTCTATGCTTGGCGCATCTGTAAGCATATCAAGAAAAACAAATGGGACATGCAACTTTGAGCATCCCAAAAAATGTCGCGACCTCCTCTCTAAAGGAGTGTGTCGTTCTACCTCCTACACATTTTCACCCGGAAATGTGCCACTCTTCAGTCCTCCAAAAACAGTGATGCAACACAAGTTGCCCAGCATACCATCTAAAAGGGACCAGGAGGTACAGACTTCATAAGACAAACAAAAGTAGTTATGACAACCCCACTCCAAGTGATTCTTTAGTGACAGGAAACAACTGCTGATGCCAATAACAACCTCACCCCCCCCTTCCAACAAACACAGAATAAGACCTCGTTTATATTTGCTAAAATACAGGGCCTTAGGCCATCCACCAACAACAAAAAAGCTTTCATCAGTAGAGTTCTAGAGGAGTCAAATGCGATGTTTGCAGCCTTCACAGAGACCCACACAAAAGATCACTTAGACAACGGAATATGAATAACTGGGTACAACCTTTTTAGAGGCGACAGAAAGAAAGAACAGGCAACAAGGGGATGTTGTCCTGTATGTCAGAGTCGCTCATCTGCACAGAGACGCTGTACACCACAAATGATGTAGTTGAAGTTCTAACAATAAAGATCGAGAACCAAAACCTAGTTATTGTGGTTGTATATAAGTGACCAGATGCAGCATCACAACAGTTCAAGGAACAGTTATTGAAAATCGATTATTGTTTGGAAAGCCTTTCATCCCCATCCCCAAACATCATGCTGCTTGGTGATTCCAATCAAAGGCATACAAAATGGAAGAGTGTAGCAAATGTTAAAACAGAAACCATCCCTGGAGGCAGTCACACACACACATGAGCTGCTAAATCTCTGCAATAAAGATACTAAGTCAGCAGATAGTGGAGCTAACAAGACTGGAAAACAAATTTGATCTTATTTTCATAAATAATGAGGACCTGGTAAGAAACAAAATAAAAAACGACTAATTCCGATCACAATCTAACTGAAGTCCAGACTTACATGCACAGGAGTCCTGATCAGCAAAATGCATACAACTATGAAGGTGTCTTCACAAAATTCAACTTCAACAGCAAGAACATCAACTGGGATCAAGTAAACTATGTCTTAAGTGAAACATGTACTCACTTATTTGTACTCACCTATTTGTGGTTGCAGGGGTCGATTCATAGCTCCTGGCCCCGCCTCTTCACTGATTGCTACTAGGTTATCTCTCTCCCTGCTCCATGAGCTTTATCAAACCTCGTCTTAAAACTATGTATGGTTCCTGCCTCCACTACGTCACTTTCTAGGCTATTCCACTTCCTGACAACTCTATGACTGAAGAAATACTTCCTAACATCCCTTTGACTCATAGGAGTCTTCAACTTCCAACTGTGACCCCTTGTTTCTGTGTCCCCTCTCTGGAACATCTGTCTCTGTCCACCTTATCTATTCCTCGCAGTATTTTATATGTCGTTATCATGTCTCCCCTAACCCTCCTGTCCTCTAGTGTCGTCAGGCCGATTTCCCTTAACCTTTCTTCGTAGGACAATCCCCTTAGCTCTGGGACTAGTCTTGTTGCAAACCTTTGCACTTTCTCTAATTTCCTGACGTGCTTGACCAGGTGTGGGTTCCAAACTGGTGCTGCATACTCCAGTATGAGCCTGACGTATATGGTGTACAGAGTCTTGAACGATTCCTTAGTGAGGTATTGGGACGCTATTCTTAGGTTTGCCAGCCGCCCGTATGCTGCAGCAGTTATCTGATTGATGTTCCAAACCAGTGCCTTGAAAGGATCAACTTCCTGGCAGCTGAAGTATGTTCAAAGCATATTCTCCTTAAGAAAAGAGAAGAGAAGAAGTAAACTGGAGAGAGGAAGACGCTCCCTCTACAGAAGACGAAGAATCACTGAGCTCCTCAAGAACGCTAGATTATCCGATACACGGAAGGAAACGATGACCAAGAAAGTGGAAAGTATCGAACTTAAGTTAAAGGATTCATACTGGTTCTAGGAGAGGCAGGACAGACAGATATAGCCGCACTCCATAAAGGTGGCAGCAAAACATTAGATAAGAACTATAGACCAATAGCTGTAACGTCCCACACCATAAAAATCTTCGAAAGAGTACTAAGAATCATGATTGCAAACCACTTGGATTCCCAAAAACTACACAATCCAGAGCAACATGGGTTCAGAGCGGGTCGCTCGTGCCTCTTGCAACTACTGGATCACTGTGATATGGTCTTGGACGCACTGGAAGACAAACGGAAAGCAGATGTAGTATACGCAGACCTTGTAACAGTCTTTGACAAGTGTGATCATGGTGTAACAGCGCACAAAATGCATGCTAAAGTTATTACTGGCAAAGTGGGCAGATTGATCTTCAACTTTCTAACCAATCGAACACAAAGAGTAGTGGTAAACAGGGTTGAATCGGAAGCTGCCATAGTGAAAAGCTCTGTTCCACAAGGCAAAGTACTCTCCCCCATTATGTTCCTCATCCTAATATCAGACATAGAGATGTAAACCATAGCACCGTGTCATCCTTTCCAAACGATACTAGGATCTGCATGAGACTGTCATCTATTGAGGGCACGGTTAACCTCATGAAGATATAAACCGAGATTTCCAATGGGCAACGGAAAACAATATGTTCAGTAAAGACAAATTCCAACTACTCCGTTATGGAAAACTAGAGATAATAACTAGAAGTGAGTATACTACAAGCTCTAATCATGCAATAGAAAGGAAAAGAAATGTGAAGGACCTGGGAGTAGTAATGTCTGAGGATATCCCTTTCAAGGATCACAATAGTGCCACTATCATATCTGCGAAGAAAATGATAGGATGGATAATGAGAACATTCAAAACAAAGAGATGCCAAGCCAATGATCCTTTTTAAATCACTTGTTCTCTCTAGGCTAGAATACTGCTGCATATTAACATCTCCTTTCAAGGCAGGTGAAATTGCAGATCTAGAGAATGTACAAAGAAACTTTACTGCACATATAAGTTCCGTCAAACATCTTGACTACTGGGAACGCTTGGAAGCACTTGACTTGTACTCGCTGTAGCGTAGGCGAGAGAGATACATCATAATCTACACTTGCGAAATCCTAGAAGGAATGCTCCATAATCTGCACACAGAAATCACTCACTACTAAAGGAAAAGACTGGGCAGGCGGTGCAAAATACCCCCAATGAAAAGCAGGAGCGCCATTGGTACACTAAGACAAAACACAAAGTGTCCGGAGCCCAAGACTATTCAACAGCCTCCCGCCAGGCATAAGGGAAATTATCAATAAACCACAGCTGCCTTCAAGAGGGAGCTGGACAGATACTTAGTCGGTGACGGATCAGCCGGGCCGTGGTTCGTATGCTGGACTACGTGCGACCAGCAGTAACAGCCTGGTTGATCCGACCCTGATCCACCGGGAGGTCTGGTCGTGGACCGGGCCGAGGGGGCGTTGATTCCCTGAATACCCTTTTGCTGCTTTTATGATTAATACCGCTGTTGTGTCAAATGTTGCTGCTGCTGCTGAGTCTTTTACTGCTGCATTTGTGCCTTGTGCTGCTGCTGTTTTTGTATCTGATATTGCTGTTTATGTCTGTTATATATGCTGTTTCTGGTGCTGTTTCTTTTATATCTGGTGCTGATGCTGTGTCTGGCGTGCCTGATGCTGCTGCCGTTGTATATGGTCCTGTTGCTGTTCTTGTTTGGTGCTTCTGTTTTCTGGACTGCTGCTGCTGCTGTGTCTGGCTCTGTTGCTGCTGCTGTGTCTGGCTCTGCTGCTGCTGCTGTGTCTGGCTCTGCTGCTGTTTATTCTTCTGATGTTGCTTAGTGTGGCGCCTGGGAGCTCGGAGGAGACCAAACACAGGTAAACATTCATGGAAGTCAAAGATGCAGACAAGTCGGGAAAGCAACAGAAAATATTGATTCAACCTAAAGATGGTTAGTTATTACTAGAACACAACATTGTATTCTAGCAAGTTAAGAAATCTGAAAAATAAAGGTGAAAATCATACTAAATTTCCTTCTCTAGAAAAGAGGATAATGATACTCTTATACATTATTATTATTATTATAATACTACTGTTACTACTACTTCTATAATAATTATAATTATTATTATTACTCCTTTAGGTGTTACACAGTTCGTGATAAATGAAGGGGCATTGGAGTTCGATCTAATTCCTTGGATCGAGAACCTTTAACCGGCTTCAAGGTATCTTCCTGAAACTTTAGGTTAGGTAAGATACGTCAGGAAACAGGACAAGCATTTCCTGACTCGGATCTTAGTCATATGATGACCCGCCAACCGGAGTTTTTGGTCATCCTGACCGAGACCTTCAGCTGGCTTACCTCTCCTCCAATTTAAACATTAACATTTCTGTCTCCCTTGAATGGGATATTTACGAAATTCAGGTTTTTTCAGTGAATGCAAGTTGACAGGGAATTAAACTTGGAACTTTTGTATAGAACTGTGTATACATTACATACGCTCCCAGAAACAGTAATTAGTGCCACTGCCAATGGAAACTTAAAAAAAAAATCTAGAAGTGAATGATAAAAATATATGGTAAAGCTAAGCATTGCTGTTCTCCAGTAAATGTAAATTACTACTTATATGTAATTACACACACACAGGCTGCAGGCCTGGTCCAGCAACTGGCTCCTGGAGTTCAACCCCACCAAGTGCAAAGTCATGAAGATTGGGAAAGGGAAAAGAAGACCGCAGACGGAGTACAGTCTAGGGGGCCAGAGACTATAAACCTCACTCAAGGAAAAAAATCTTGGGGTTAGTATAACACCGGGCACATCTCCTGAGGCGCACTTCAAATAACTGCTGCAGCATACGGGCGCCTAGCAAACCTAAGAACAGCGTTCGGATATCTTAAGGAATCGTTCAGGTCCCTGTACACTGTGTACGTTAGGCCATATTGGAGTATGCAAGCACGTAAGGAATCTAGAGAAAATGCAAAGTTTTGCAACAAGACTAGTCCCGGAGCTAAGGAGTATGTCCTACGAGGAGAGGTTAAGGACAATCGGACCTGACGACACTGGAGGACAGGAGAGATAAGGGGGACATGGTAACGACATAAAAAATACTGAGAGGAATTGACAAGGTGGACAGACAGAATGTTCCAGAGATGGGACACAGCAACAAGGGGTCACAGTTGGAAGTTGAAGACTCGGATGAATCACAGGGATGTTAGGAAGTATTTCTTCAGTCACAGAGTAGTCAGGATGTGGAATAGTTTTGGAAGGGATGCAGTGGAGTCAGGATCCACACATAGCTTTAAGAAGAGGTATGATAAAGCTCATGGAGCAGGAAGAGTGACCCAGTAGCGGCCAGGGAAGAGGCGGGGCCAGGAACTGTGAATCGACCCCTGCAACCACAACTAGGTTAGTACAACTAAGTGAGTACACTCCCCAACACGAGGGCTCACGTATATATCCAACACACACACACACTCTAATAAACCAATCAAAATTGGTGCATGTGTACACAAGCATCTCAAAGACCATAACGACAAAAGCAATCTGCTGCTAATACCTTCAACTGTTATCAAACAATCCTCCCGCTTGTGATCCTAAATAACCTGTCAAATACGTAGTAGCATTTTTATCACAGTTTTACAGCGGCTCTGACGGCTGGCGGAGATATTAAAAACGCCATAACGTTTATTGTGACGTGATGAAGAATGGCACTATCGCCCTTACTAACAGCCGTCGTCTGACCTTGCCATGGAGCTCTGGTTGCTGGCCTCCTCAGAGAGGACTCCTATGAGTCAAATGGATGTTAGGAAGTATTTCTTCAGTCATAGAGTTGTCAGGATGTGGAATAGCCTAGAAAGTGACGTAGTGGAGGCAGGAACCATACATAGTTTTAAGACGAGTTTTGATAAAGCTCATGGAGCAGGGAGAGAAATGACCTAGTAGCAATCAGTGAAGAGGCGGAGCCAGGAGCTATGACTCGACCCCTGCAACCACAAATAGGTGAGTACACACACACACACACACACACACACACACACACACACACACACACACACACACACATATATATATATATATATATATATATATATATATATATATATGCTAGGAATTCGCAAGAGCAGGCGAAATATTCACAAACACTGATCTAGCGTGAGCTGGATGCCAAGGTATTGGACCAGTGTGGTACGGTCGGCAAAGCACTGCGTACCTTGTCATGAGGTTCGTAGGTTCGAGTCTCCGTCGGCCAGAGATCAGTGTTTATATATATATATATATATATATATATATATATATATATATATCGTGCCGATTAGGTAAAACTGGTCAATTAGCAAGAACTCATTTAAAATTAAGTCATTTCTAAAATTTTCTCTTATACGTTTAAAGATATATTTTTTTTTCATATATGTTAATGTAAGAATTTATAATTTTGTACCAAGAGAAACTTTTAAAACCTACCTAACCTTATTACAACAAGCGCAATTTAATTTAGCCTAACCCAACTAAATATATTTTAGATACGTTAACATTAATTTAATAATAAACAAACACAATGAAATATATTTTTTTTGTTATGTTCAGAATGATTTTGGCGAAATTATTGCATACACAAATTTTCACTTGTCTTATATGGCAAGATGAGCGTTGCTATTTAAGCCAAAATAGCAAGTTTTACCTAATATATATTTCATTGTGTTTGTTTATTGTTAAATTAATATTAACGTATCTAAAATATATTTAATTGGGTTAGGCTAAATTAAATTGCGCTTGTTGTAATAAGGTTAGGTAGGTTTTCAAAGTTTCTCTTGGTACAAAATTATAAATTCTTACATTAACATAAATGCAAAAAATATATCTTTAAACGTATAAGAGAAAATTTTAGAAAGGACTTAATTTTAGATGAGTTCTTGCTAATTGACCAGTTTTACCTAATCGGCACGACATATATATATATATATATATATATATATGCACCATCGATCCTACAAACAACAGGATCCTAGAGCTTATGAGCACTAGACTCATGGTGTTTGTAGGATCGATGGTGCATTGGTTAGAGCATCGTGAACGTTGGGAGGCTATGCAGTGTGGCAGGGAATCGAATCTCGGCCAGCCGCAGTTCCGTTAATCATATCTCACGGATAGCAGGTGGTGTGGGACTACACATGTGCATCTACCTTGGCTGATACCTATCTCCAATACACCAGGGAGGAAGGAGGGGCAGCTGCCACCTTCAGGGAGTCCCAGAAGTCGGAAAAAATATGGAGAATTTGCCCATCATTATATGTTTGTTCCCATAGGCTCGGAGACCCTTGGCTCATGGGGAAAGAGTGCATCTAAGTTCCTCAAGGAACTGGGCAAAAGACTCAACAGGGTAACTAGGGATCCCAGGGCAGCTAGTTTTCTGTTCCAGCGACTCAGCGCTACTGTTCAGAGGGGTAATGCATGCTTTATTCTGGGCACGCGCCCTTGCTCGGAGGAGCTGGATGAGATTTTCGCCTTATAATCAGTGACAAACATGTAACAATATGTACTAGACATGTATCTCCCACACCTCAGAGTCGTGCGATGTTACGCTACTGTGAGGTGTAGTCTTTGTTAGTGTGATGTGACTGTGAGGTGTAGTCTTGCCCCTTATATAAGTCCTCTTGTCATGTTTCCTTTTATAGTTCCTTGATAATGTGAGTAGTCACGAAAGCGCTTGGAATTCCTCTATTTTTTCATAGTGGTTGTCTTGCATATATATATATATATATATATATATATATATATATATATATATATATATATATATATATATATATATATATATATATATATATATAGGGTCCACCTCTTGTGTAAATTGTGGGACCCATTGCCTCGGAGAAGTGGATAAAAAGGCTTCAAGGAAGAATATTTAGATTTCTTTCTGAAGCCGTTTGAATATTCCACTTCCCTACCACCCCATCTTTTATACAAACTTTATTTCAAGACAAAATACATAGGAGTAAAACAACATAGATAACAACTCAGAGCTACATGTCAAATACTTCGTCCAGCTCCCCGGCAGTGGGCCCCGTGCCCAGAACGCTGCAGGCATTTCCCCTCTGGATCGCAACACTATATATATATATATATATATATATGTCGTGCCGAATAGGTAAAACTGGTCAATAAACAAAAACTCATTTAAAATTAAGTCCTTTCTAAAATTTTCTCTTATCCATTTAAATATATATTTTTTCATTTATGTTAATATAGAAATTAATGATTTTGTACCAAAAGAACCTTAAGAGACTTACCTAACATTATAACAAGCGCAATTTAATTTAGCCTAATCCAACTAAATATAATTTAGATAAGTTTACAATAATTTAATAATAAATAAGCACAATGAAATATATATTTTTTTCGTTAGGTTCAGAATGATTTTTGCGAGATTATTGCATACACAAATTTTCGCTTCCCTTATTAGGCAAGACGAGTATTGCTATTTAGCCAAAATCGCAAGTTTTCCTTATTCGCCATCATATACATAAAATTATATATGTCGTGCCGAATAGGTAAAACTTGCTATTTTGGCCTAAATAGCAACGCTTTTCTTGCCGAATAAGGCAAGCGAAAATGTGTGTATGCAATAATTTCGCAAAAGTCTGAACCTAACGAAAAAAAAATATGTTTCATTGTGTTTGTTTATTATTATTGTAAAAGTATCTAAAATATATTTAGTTGGATTAGGCTAAATTAAATTGCGCTTGTTATAATAAGATTAGGTAAGTTTTCTAAGGTTCTTTTGATACAAAATTATTATTTTTTCCATTAACATGAATGAATATATCTCTAAACGTATAAGAGAAAATTTTAAAAGACTTAATTTTAAATGAATTCATGCTAATTGACCAGTTTTACCTATTCAGCACGACATATATATACGTATATATGTGTTTATCATTGATTACATGAAGCCTACCTTCTTTACACACTTACCACTTTCAAGGTTACCTTGCCCAACGAAGGTCTTGCAGTTTTTACCTCATTTCTTTGGTTCCCAATGAATGTTTTAATCCAAGAAAGAGGCAAGTCCTAGATCTTTTAAGACCTAGCACTTGCCTCTTTCTTGGATAAATACTACCTATTTCATGACATAAGACTGGCTCTTGTCACACTTGCCACTTCTAAGGAATAGGATTATCAGTCTAGTATAACCTAAGAAAAAGTAATATAACCTGTTTTAATAATTATGAATTAACGTTGGTATGTTATGCTTAAAACTCTACCTTGAAATGTTTACCATATACGTATATCAGAATGTATAACCAATTAACGTTCGTGTGAGTAAAAATTTGTAAACGCATTTACTGAGTTTTTTCTTACCAAGTTTTATTAACTTGCATGGTATGTAGTTCTGATCTCTATTCATTGATAACCAATAAGGAAATTAAGACTACCACTTTTCACAATTCCTTCATTTCTTGCCTTACCAATATGTTCAAAATTTCCTCTCAGATTATTTCTAATTGGTATTATAAGAATATGAAATGAAATTAAAAGTAACCACGGGGCTTAAGCCTGACGGATTCTGGCAAAATTAGTACTTAAAAATACGAATGAAGAAATTATGAGTTAGGTTGGCACTTGGCGAGACGGTGGAGGCGATGGCGAGCAAGACCGGATTCTCCATAGGTGGACTGGATTGTAATTTTCATGTATATGATCAGCTAACTATTTGGGAAATGAACTGTAACAAGTGGTGAAAGACTGAGAATTCATGTACTGAACTAAGGAAAATTATTTTGATAATACATGTATGTAGTCTTCATTAGTCTCTCTCCTGTGAAAGTTAGATTTTAGATTTAATGTTAGATGTGCTGTCCATTATTTTTTATAGTTAGCAGTACAAAAAAAAATCTATTCAAATCAGATCCTAAACTAGCTCACACAGGCTGATGACTTTACCTAAATCGTTTAAAAATTATTTTTCTTGATCTGTAGCAATACGAGTCCATTGCTCAGCCGAAGGGGTCATATCCTCATCATTGGTCTGGACTCACGAGGCTGCTATAGATTGCTATGCTGACTAAAAATAGTTTCCATTTTTGGAAGAAGATTAATCAGCCAGATAAGAGAGAGAAAGAGAAGTATTAGGGGACTGCTTGATTGAAACGCCTATCCATCAGTGGGGAAAGCAATAGGAGAGAAAGGGAGAGAAGAAAACTGTGTATGCGTGTGAGTATAAATAAAGCCGATCACTCAGGGAGGGATATATATCTAGTAGAAATAGAGTAGGTATATTCGCAAAGATTTAAATATTTAATTTATTAATGCTAACTTGTCTGACACACACATTTCAAGTGCATTTTACATTTTATACGGAATATGTTGGATCAAAATAATATTGTGCACTAAATTCTTAAAACATGAGTTAACTCAGCATTACCAGGATTACCCAGAACCTCGCTATCGTTTTCAGACATTAAAACACAAATTCGTTAGTACCTCGACACCAGGTTATTTATATATACTTGAATCTTTATTCTTGTTTACTAGTGAATTACACATCTTTAGTCCTTCAGAATGAATATCCTCTTAATCATAGATATTTCTAGCTAAGGAAGAGTGACAATTAAAATGTGAATGTCTTAAATCTGAAGCTGCTGTTAGTTGGGTGACTTACATTACGACATAAATCATTCGATTCCAGATGATCGTTTTAAGTATATTTGAAGTTAATATGCCAGGTAACTTACATTCAAAGTGGGCATTATACGCTTTAAGTAAATTATTAAGATTTAAAATGGCCAGCAAAATATTCGGCTGATTAGGCGGCTGTGAATATGCTCTCTATATAAGAGAGTTTTCAATATGGAGAATTAGGACACTTTAATTTATTAAACTTTCCAGAGAAGTTGTCTTGAATGCATTATTTTATATCACTAAAGTTCTTCTCCAATTCCTCTTCATGCTGGTTTAGTTTTTAATTTAATAATTTTCTTTCTATGCAAATGAACAGTTTCGGATATCCCAAAAGAGTGATGCTGGATCATCTGAAATGTTTTACGTTCCTTCTTCATTTTAATAATGGGAGACTTATAACTTGATGCTGTACCGGAGGTTTCGTACTTATACCAGAAAAAAAATTAGGGAATTTGTAAGAGAAGTTAAACTTATCACTGATTTTTTTATTGAGCTCTGCTAGCAGTAAATATGTACAATAAGATTCCTTTGGGGTGTTAGGAATTAAAATCATATACAATAACTCTAAGGAACAAGACACTCTCTTACATAGTAATTAGTTGATAGTGCGATTAATTGTTGTACAGAATATTGGATATATCTAGCAATGAGTAAAAATTAACGTTCAGTGAAATATAAACTATAGATCACTGTCTACTTTTGAAACAGGTTCAGAAAATTTGCTGGGGATAGTCAGTGACATTCTATGCCTATGCCACAAAAACAGAATAAAGTTAGCATCTTCATGTTCATACTTTCATCCCGAGAGGAACATAGTGAAACTGTCCGAGATTCGAACTCAGTAATCTCGTCCAATCCAAGAAAATGAGACCAGATCTCCGATGCTTTAGACCATCACATCACCACGACACATAATGCAAGGTGGCCAGTGTTACCACTAGGCTTCTGTTTACTAGCACCGGCAGCATTCGGGGTCTCGAAAGCCATTGGATTAGTTTCATTCTCTTGCCGTTAATGCCAGCCTCAGTGACCAGTACAAATATCAATACAACCCCAGAAACAAGTAAATTTATTGCAAGGAACATATTGCAACTGGCCGGGATTCGAATCCAGGAATCTCGTCCACCCCAAGAAAAGGAGACAAGACTCCTGACACCTTAGACCATTAGTTCATGGTACATAATGCTAGGCGGCCGTGTTTTCCATAATGTTAAGTGTATTCGAGGGTTAGTATGCCACAGGAGTAAATTCACCTAGGTTGGATGACCCAGTGAAAAAGAGGAAATACTGAACTCAAGTAATCGCTGTCCAGCTAAATATACTCTGAATCACAGTTCAGATGTCCTTCCCATCTGCAACAACCCCCCCCCCCTCCACTTCTACTTCAGAGTTCAGCTTCTTTACTGTCCAACTAGAAGACTTAAGTCTGGGTAACCGATTTTTCAGAATTCGTTCATAAATGTTAACTTGTTCATACTCCAAAAGCAAATCAGGTCACAAAAAAACAGCAGCTTCCACTTACTCTGATCTAAAGCACCCACAAGCCATTTTGATATTCAATCTCAAAACTTTCCTTATCACCTGACTCAATCTTTCCTGGGACGGCCACTACCCGTCTTTCCCTCCATTCCAGTGTCATACATCCTGCTAATTATCCTACGATGCTCCATCCTCCCTAAATGTTAAAACTATTTCAACTTCTTTTTCACACTCAAGCAATACTAACCACACTCTTCTATTCACTCCAATCAATCACGCTCACCTAAGTCTGCTGAATGCTCAACCTTCTTATACTCAAAGCCTCTGTTACTGCCCGGCTCTCTGCAATTATTCCTGGGGCAACCATAACCCCCTTTTTCAGCAGCTTCTTCACCTCCTCCTCGGTTGTGTGTATTTCATCCAGCACTTGTTGGTATACCTCCCTATTCTGAATTCCTGGAGTCCTTCCTGTCTCCTCTGTAAAGACTTCATTAAATCTCATGTTGAGCTCCTCACATACCTCTTGGTCGTTTCTTGTGAACTCCCCACCTTCCTTCCTCAGCCTGATTACCTGGTCCTTGACCAGGTACAACAATTATATTCTAGTTTTGTACACCCTCTTAGCTATCCTATTCTGTTTCATCTTCTCTAAATATTCGAACCACCTCTGCACCCTTTCTTAGCCTCCTGAATTAAATCTTGGTAGCCCCACTCCGGCTTCTAATTTCTAAACACTGAATTCTATGAATAATAATCACCAATCAATCAAGACATTTCCTTTGTCTTCATCGGAATTTGTATCTTTCCTATAAAATTTGGTTTGACGTTTTCATAATTTTGCAGGATTCAGACACAGTTGCTATGTGATTGCTCTAAGTTAACACAAGGTCCACATGGTGTGATTTTATTACTATCGCACATAACACCATTGTTAATATAACCATCATAATTCAGTTTCTTCACATTTGTGATGCAATCCCTAATTAACCTTTATGGCATTGTCGTTATGTTGTTGTGTTTCCGTGTTTACACATGATGAAGTAGAGGAAACACCAGTAGCACTAAGAAACTTTAATCTTCTTCTTGGTATTAGTTCTCTTTTTTTTTACCCGTTATTGTATAATGTGAGCAAATATTTATAGGTAGTAGGTGGGTAGACAGCAACCACTCAGGGAGGTACTACCGTCCTGCCAAATGTATGTGAAATGGAAACCTGTAATTGTTCTACACAACGGCAGGATTGCTGGTGGCTTTTCTTTGTCTCATAAACCTGCAAGATATCAGGTACATCTTGCTTCTTCTATTTTCATTTAGGTCACACTTCAGATGAATGTACACGTGTGTGTATACACACTCATATTAGAATTCTTCTGTTTCCTTAATAGTTCTTGTTCCTATTTATTAAATTTCATCTCCACGGGGAAGTGGAAAAGAATCCTTCCTCCGTAAGCCATGCGTGTCGTAAAAGAAGACTAAAATGACGGAAGCAAGGGTCTAATAACCCCTTTTTCTGAATAAATTATTAAATGTAAAAAAAACTCGTTTATACATATTCAGGCCACCTTACCTCTGTGGGAAACGTCCTGTGTTAAAAAAAAAAAAAACGACAACAGTATCAGAAAAAAGTAGCCAATAGTACTATAATTTCTGAAAGAGCTATCTAAAAAAAAGGGTGATTCAATGTCTTGATAGCATGGGCGTTAATACATATACCAGTTTAAAAGGTCCTTTATACAGTATACTGAGTTCATTACACTTTTAAAATAGTCAAAATTTGGCATATAATATATTAAAAAAAAAAAAAAACTGACATTATACCGTATGTGACCTCTTACTGATAATATGATATCCTTGTCAATTATATTTTTATTAACCATGAACATGTTTAAGTGTATTGAAAAACAATATGTTCAAGAAACAATGATAACATTGGTAAACTAGAGCAAGCAGTGTTAGTTCACCAGCTGTGTATGTGCAAGAGGCACTTGCCTCTTCCTGTGACTGCATGAAGGCAGAACATATAAAATACTGATTGAATTGGCAGTTTTTTTAATAGACAGTTCTGAATATTGGATACCTTGCCGTTCATATTTAAATCTTATACATGTATATCAAAGACCCACAGCCTAGAGATCTTGCTATGGTGTCAATCACTCTCTAATAAAATAAAATAAACAGAACAATGATAATAAAATATCACATCTCTATCAATCTATCATGTTTCAAAACCTCATGAAAACCTAGTAGACTATTGAGGATCTCTTGTTATGTGAAACCCTGTTGGGAAACACATGCCTTATACTACCATCAGTTCACTACTTCATGGCAAAGCCAATTCTTCAGTTTTTCTTTCGCTCTTTAATTTTCTTCTCTCTTTATTCTCTAACCTATACTCACATCATTTATTGATCAGAAACTTATTTCTTTTAGGCAGCATTTGCTTAAATTTGTTTCTATCACCCATGTACACTAAGCAAATAATTTTATCATTTATTTGTAAATCATTATAGTGTATTTTAAAATCTTAATGATGAACTATTTATACACATTTGCCAAAAATGCACACAATGACAGAAACGATGCAACGGTGGTTTTTGATTAGAATGAATTGGTAAAAACAGCCCACCGGCGAAAAGTAGGAGGCATTGAAAATGTTCTCCATGTAGAAGTGGTTGAGTACTCTTCCTGTAATGTTTGTGAGCCAGTCTGAACCTTCTCCAAGTTATTAAACTCGTATCACAAAACTTTAATCGCCAAGGCATTAATAATTACATGCATCACGCCTTTCACAGTAAACTATTTATAAAAAAAATTGGACAAGCATAACATTAAGAATTTTGATAGCCAAACAGAACATTAATATATTTGTTGTAGCTAAAGATCCATAAAGTATACTTGCAATTTCTTGCTAAACCAACTTCGCTTACACGTTATCAAGGGTATGAATAAATTTGGAGAGTTGCGGAATATACATGTGGAAATTGCAGCTTTCGCCCAAGTATTGGCAGTTCACACTGGATATTGGTTATCGATAGATACAGACTTGGAGGCTTGTCACTTCCCTCTAACACTTGCCCATCTAGGTGTAATTCCTCAAAGTCATGCAAATTCAGAAAACGTCATGCCAGTATAAAAAGGAATATACAACAACGTTCTGATAAAGAATAAAAACGCACAGTACAGTTACTGGAACAATGCACATAAAACCTGCACATTGTAGAACGAAACTTATGACGACACAAACACAACACACACACACATACTACACACACACATACTACACACACACCACACACACACATACTACACACACACCACACACACATACTACACACACACACACACACACACCACACACACCACACACACACCACACACACACCACACACACCACACACACACACCACACACACCACACACATACCACACACACCACACACCACACACACCCCACACACACACACCACATACATACACCACACACACCACACACACACACCACACACACACCACACACACACCACACATACACCACACACACACCACACACACACACCACACACACACCACACACACACCACACACACACCACACACACACCACACACACACACACACACATACACCACACACATACACCACACACACACACCACACACATACACCACACACATACACCACACACATACACCACACACATACACCACACACATACACCACACACACACACACACACCACACACACACACCACACACACACCACACCACACCACACACACACCACACACACACCACACACACACACACACACACACCACACACATACACCACACACATACACCACACACATACACCACACACATACACCACACACACCACACACACACCACACACACACCACACACACACCACACACACACCACACACACACCACACACACACCACACACACACACCACACACACACCACACACACACACACACACACACCACACACACACACACACACACACCACACACACACACCACACACACAACACACACACACACACCACACACACCACACACATACACCATACACCACACACATACACCACACACACGCGCTCGCGCGCGCGCGCGCACACACACACAGCCCCGGTGGCCTGGTGGTAAAGCTCTCGCTTCACGCACGGAGGGCCCGGGTTCTATTCCCGGCGGGGCGGAAACATTTCGATGTGTTTCCTTACACACACACATAGAACAGGCCTAGTGTCTAATCGACATGTGCCTAGGACAAAATGATAACTAACAGGAGCTGTGATTCGACCCCTGCAACCACAACTAGGTGAGTACACACACATAGACTCCGAAATGTCTCTGTTTGCAGATGATGTGAAGTTGATGAGAAGAATTCAATCGGACGATGACCATGCAGAACTACAAAGGGATCTGGACAGGCTGCAAGCCTGGTCCAGCAATTGGCTCCTGGAGTTCAATCCCACCAAGTGCAAAGTCATGAAGATTGGGGAAGGGTAAAGAAGACCGCAGACGGAGTACAATCTAGGGGGCCAGAGACTACAAACCTCAATCAAGGAAAAAGATCTTGGGGTGAGTATAACACCAGATACATCTCCTGAGGCGCACATCAACCAAATAACTGCTGCAGCATACTGGCGAATAGCAAACCTAAGAACATTATTCCGACATCTTAATAAGGAATCGTTCAGGACCCTGTACACTGTGTACGTTAGGCCCATACTGGAGTATGCGGCACCAGTTTTGAACCCACACCTAGCCAAGCACGTAAAGAAACTAGAGAAAGTGCAAAGATTTGTAACAAGAATAGTCCCGGAGCTAAGGGGTATGTCCTAGGAAGAGAGGTTAAGGGAAATGGACGTGACGACACTGGAGGACAGGAGAAATAGGGGGGCATGATAACGACATATAAAATACTGAGAGAAATTGGCAAGGTTTACAGAGACAGAATGTTCCAGAGATGGGACACAGCAACAAGGGGACACAGTTGGAAGTTGAAGACTCAGATGAATCACAGGGATGTTAGGAAGTATTTCTTCAGTCACACTACACACGCACACACACATAGTTGTCTGGAAGTGGAATAGTCTAGCAAGTGATGTAGTGGAGGCAGGAACCATACATAGCTTTAAGACGAGGTATGATAAAGCTCATGGAGCAGGGAGAGAACCTAGTAGCGGTCAGTGAAGAGGCGGGGCCAGGAGCTAAGTCTCGACCCCTGCAACCACAATTAGGTGTGTACAATTAGGCGAGTACACACACACAGGAGCTGTGACTCGACCCCTGCAACCACAACTAGGTGAGTATACACACACACACACCACACACACACACACACACCACACACACACACACACACCACAACACACACTCCCGCTTCCCCAAAGCCAACGTACCCCCCAGACCACTGTTTTGGAAAAAAGTTGAAGGTTTGGTACACACATGCAGACATAATAACAAATAAATGTGAGGAGTGGCATGAAAGAATCAATGAGACATCCACAGACATAATGGCAGTCACAGAAACAAAAACTCGCCAGGATAAGAGATGCAATCTTTCCACCCGGATATCAAATCCTGAGGAAAGATAGAGGGAGCAGTGGGGGAGGAGGACTTGCATTGCTCATTAAAAACCGGTGGGGATTTGAGGAAATGGTAGGAATGGATGAAATGGGTGAAAGGGACTACATAGTAGGAACAATCCAGTCTGAGGACCATAAGGTTGTAATTGCATTAATGTGCAACCCGCCACAGAACTGCAGGAGGCAAAAAGAAGAATACGAAGAGAGCAACAGAGCAATGGTAGACACACTAGCCGAGGTAGCCAGAAGAGCTCATATGGGAAGAGAAAAGCTACTAGTTGTGGATTCTAGGAGATAATGGTGGACGTAGAGAAAAACATTGTGGATGGTAACAAGTATATATTAACAAGTCTGTGATGAAATCACAAGGCTCAGGATAACACAGAAGTTCACTATAACTGTGAAAATGTTTCAAACACTCGCAATTGTCTCTAATTATATAAAATATGTATCTAGGCTGTAGGTTAGTGGTGGGAGATGTTGGTGGTGGTTGTCCCGGCTGGCTGGCGTCGTCTGTACACTACACTCAGCGATTTTCGAAGAATTATGCGCTTTAATTAACTACGAAGAATCCACATAGCTTAGGCCTTTTTGTCGGCGCTCTGGTAGGAAGATCACACACTCTAGCTTTTCACCTGCTATGTGGACCGGAAAAATGAGGAAAAACCCAAGGTATTGGATAAAATAAAACCACACGCAGTTGCTTTGTTTGCGTGGGTGGAGGTGGTAACTGGGCTGGCGCCTTTTCTCACAGTGTCCCACTGAGCGCTCTGGCTAACTGGTACACCGCTGCACACCAATTGTTGACTGGGAAAACCTGGAGCCACATGGGGGTCCTGAAACTTTTAGCGCCAAGATGATGGATGTAGTACTGGAAAACCTCATGCATCAACATGTTAGAGACACTACCAGAGAGAGAGGTGAGGATGATCCAGCAAGACTGGATCTAATATTCACCTTGAGTAGTTCGGACATCGAACTACTCAGTTTGAAAAGCCCCTTGGAGCTAATGATCATGTGGTTCTGTGCTTTGATTACATAGTTGAGCTACAAGTGGAGAGGATAGCAGGAACAGGACGGGAAAAAAAGCTACAGAAGGGGGGACTACACAGGCATGAGGAACTTCCTGCAAAACGTTCAGTGGGAACGAGAATTGGCAGGAAAACCAGTAAAATAAATGGATTATGTGACAAAATGCAAGGAGGCAGAGAAGAGGTTTGTTTCCAAGGGAAACATAAATAATGGGAAGACCAGAACGAGTCCTTGGTTCACCCAAAAGTGTAGGGAGGCAAAAAGTAAGTGCACTAGAGAATGACAAAAGGAGGAAAAGAAGCAAGAGGTATGTGAGGAGCTCAACACAAGATTTAAAGAAGTATTTACACAGGAGACAGGAAAAACTCCAGGAATTCAGAATAGGGAGGTACACCAACAAGTGCTGGATGAAATACTCACACCCGAGGAGGAAGTGAAGAAGCTGCTATGTGAACTTGATACCTCAAAGGCGGTGGGACCAAATGTCCGTGGGTCCTTAGAGACTGAGCAGAGATGCTGTGTGTGCCACTAACAAAAATCTTCAACACATCCATTGAAACTGGGCAACTACCTGAGGTATGGAAGATGTCAAATGCAGTCTCAATTTTTAAGAAAAGAGACAGACACGGTGCATTAAACTACAGACCTGTGTCACTGACGTGTATAGTATGCAAAGTCATGGAGAAGATCATCAGGAGAAGAGTGGTGGAGCACCTAGAAATACACAAGCTTATAAACGACAACCAGGTTTCAGGGAAGGAAAATCCTGTGTCACAAACCTACTGGAGTTTTATGACAAGGTAACGGAAGTAAAACACGAGAGAGAAGGGTGGATAGACTGCATTTTCTTGGATTACAAGAAGGCCTTTGACAAAGTTCCTCACAAAAGGTTAATGCAAAAGCTAGATGATCAGACACACATAACAGGAAAGGCACTGCAAAGGATCAGAGAATACATGACAGGGAGGCAACAACGAGTCATTGTATGTGACGAGGTGTCAGAGTGGGTGCCTGTGACGAGCGTGATTCCACAGGGGTCAGTCCTAGGACCTGTGCTGTTTTTGGTATATGTGAATAACATAACGGAAGGTATACTCAGAAGTGTCCCTGTTTGCAGATGATGTGAAGTTAATGAGGAGAATTGAATCGGTCGACGACCAGGCAGGACGACAAAGAGACCTGGATAGGTTACAAGCCTGATCCAGCAACTGGCTCCTTGAATTTAACACCGCCAAATGCAGTCATGAAGATCGGGGAAGGGCAAAGAAGACCGCAGACAGAGTATAGTCTAGGTGGCCAAAGACTGCAGACCTCACTCAAGAAAAAAGATTTTGAGGTGAGTATAATACCGAGCACATCTCCTGAGGCGCACATCAACCAGATAACTGCTGCAGCATACGGGCGTCTGGCAAATCTAAGAATAGCGTTCCGATACCTCAGCAGCAAAGAATCGTTCAAGACTTTGTAACCCATATACGTCAGGCACATATTGGAGAATGTAGCACCAGTTTGGAATCCACACGTCAAGAAATTAAGAAAAAGTGCAAATGTTTGCAACAAGACTATTCCCAGAGTTAAGGGGATTATCCAACGAAGAAAGATTAAGGAAAATCGGCCTGACGACACTGGAGGACAGGAGGGTTAGGGAAGACATGATAACGACGTAAAATACTGCATACTGCGAGGAATTGACAAAGTCATGATGTTCTAGAGATGGGACACATAAACAAGGGGTCACAATTGGAAGTCGAAGACTCCGATGAGTCAAAGGGATATTAGGAAGTATTTCTTCAGTCATAGAGTAGTCAGGAAGTAGAATAGCCTAGGAAGTGGCAGTGGAGGCAAGAACCATACATAGTTTTAAGACGAGGTTTGATAAATCTCATGGAGCGAGGACAGAGGACATAGTAATCATCAGTGGAGAGGCGGGGCCAGGAGCTATGACTCGACCCCTGCAACCACAAATAGGTGACCGCACGCGCACACACCCACACACACACACACACACACACACACACACACACACACACACACACACACACACACACACACACACACACACACCTGTCACTGTCTACCTTGTCGATTCCCCGCAGTATTTTGTATGTCGTTATCATGTCTCCTCTGACCCTTCTTTCCTAACAACACTGGAGGAAAGAAGGGTCAGAGGAGACATGATAACGATATACAAATTACTGCGGGGAATCGACAAGGTAGACAGTAACAGGATGTTCCAGAGAGGGAACACAGAAACAAGGGGACACAACTGGAAGCTGAAGACTCAGATGAGTCAAAGGGATGTTAGGAAGCATTTCTTCAGCCACAGAGTAGTCAGGAAGTGGAATAGCCTAGAGAAAGATATAGTGGAGGCAGGAACCATACATAGTTTTAAGACAAGGTATGATAAAGCTCATGGAGCAGGGAGAGCAGAGACCCAGTAGCGGACAGCGAAGAGGCGGGGCCAGGAGCTGAGTCTCAACCCCTGCAACCACAATTAGGTGAGTACAATTAGGTGAGTACACACACACACACACACACCCATACACACACACACCCATACACACACACACCCATACACACACACACACACACCCATACACACACACACACACACACACACACACACACACACCCATACACACACACCCATACACACACACACACCCATACACACACACTAATACACACACACACCCACACACACACACACACACACACACACACACACACACACTGTGTACGTTGGCCCATACTGGAGTATGCAGCACCAGTTTGGAACCCACATCTAGCCAAGCACGTAGAGAAGCTAGAGAAAGTGCAAAGGTTTGCAACAAGACTAGTCCCGGAGCTAAGGGGTATGGCTTACGAGGAGAGGTTAAGGGAAATCGACCTGACGACACTTGAGAACAGGAGAGATAGGGGGGACATGAAAACGACATGTCAATTCCTCTCAGTATTTTATAAGGTTGACAGGGACAGAATGTTCCAGAGATGGGACACAGCAACAAGGGGACACAGTTGGAAGTTGAAGACTCAGATGAATCACAGAGATGTTAGTATTTCTTCAGTCACAGAGTGGTCGGGAAGTGGAATAGCTTGGGAAGAGATGCAGTGGAGGCAGGTTCCATACATAGCTTTAAGAAGAGGTATGATAAAGCTCATGGCGCAGGAGAGTGACCAGTAGCGGCAGTGAGAGGCAGGGGCAGTTCGACCCTGCTCTCAACAGGTGATCAACCACAACTACATCACACACCCACACACACCCACACACACCCACACACCCCACACACACCCCACACACCCACACACACCCACACACACCCCACACACACCCACACACACCCCACACACAACCCCACACACACACCCCAACACACACCCCACACACACACCCCACACACACACCCCACACACACACCCCACACACACACCCCACACACACACCCCACACACACACACACCCCACACACACCCCACACACACACCCCACACACACACACCCACACACACACACCCCACACACACACACCCCACACACACACACCCCACACACACACACCCCACACACACACCCCACACACACACACCCCACACACACACCCCACACACACACACCCCACACCCCCCACACACACCCCCACACACACTCCCCCACACACACACCCCACACACACACACCCCACACACACACCCCACACACACACCCCACACACATACACACACACATACACACACCTCACACACTACACACACACATCACACACCACACACACACCACACACACACACACCACACACACAAATGGTGTGGACTCGATGAACCCGGGGACCAGAGGAGAGGGGTTCTGATAAGGAAGAATGGATGAAGGAGCAGTGCAAAAGGATGGAACAAGAGTGGGAGAGAAAACTAGGAGAGCTTTCTGCAAAAATGGAGAGAGAGCTTTCTGTGAAACTGAAAAAGAGGTTGGAGGAGGAGAAGAAGAATTGGGAGTCACAAGCTAAAGCTGCAGTAGCCAGGATAAGGGTCCTAGAAGATGAGGTAAACAGGCTGAAGCAGGTTACAGGGGTATTGACCAGAAAATACACAGCATCAAGGGGGCCCATCGGGAAGGAAGGAGATATAACTTACGCTATGGCCGTATCTGCCTACCAAGCAGGGCCAAGGAGCGAGGGGGGTGAACAGCTGGGAGCAGGTGGAGAGGGGAATAGGACAAATGCAGAGGAACGATCATGCCACCAAGAGCTACAGGAAAAAAAAAGGGAGAAAGTGGACATATACAGACAGGAACCTGAGCCGCAGAGGGAAAGGCAATGGGAGGAGGAGAGGGCAAAGGCAGTGTTTATTCATGGGCTGCAGGAGATAGCGGAAAGGACACACACTGAAAGACGGCAGGCAGAAAGAAAGGAGATTGAGAGCATACTCAAAGAAATAGGCGAATAAGACATGTCTGAGAGTGTAAATTTTCAGAGAATAGGGGAGTACTTGAAGGGGAGAAAACGACCGCTCAAGCTGATTCTCAGGACAGAAACAGTGGGGGACAGAATCATCCAAGAGAAACCACGATTGAAGGAAATGGAAGAATACAAGAGGGTGTTCCTAGACCGGGACAGAACAAAAACAGAATGACAGCAGCTGAGGGAGAGGGCACAAAGGCGAAAGGAGCTAGGAGGAGAGACAAGGACAGAATCAGTAAAGGACAACCAGAGCAGGGCAGAGCAACAAGAACAAGCACACACACAACCATCCGCAACACCCAACAACCAAGCACACTATCCCAACACACTCACAGACCCCACCCAACACTCCACTATAGAATCCCACAGTACACCGCAAGGTCCCCCACCCTCACAGACTCCCCAAAACACAGTGTTAGAGAGGAAACTGAAATTATGGTACACCAATGCTGATGGAATAACAAATAAGTGAGAGGAGTGGCACGAAAGAGTCAGAGACATCACCGGACATAATAGCTCTCACAGAAACCAAGCTCACAGGTATGATAACATATGCCATCTTTCCAATGAGATACCAGATCCTGAGGAAAGACAGAGGGAACAGAGGGGGTGGAGGAGTGGCACTGCTGATCAAAAACCAATGGGATTTTGACGAGCTGGAGAGAGGAGACAGGAGAAGCTGGGGATTACACAGTAGAAATGCTACAGTCTGGAGGTCCCAAGGTGGTAATTGCAGTGATGTATAACCCACCACAGAACAGCAGGAGGCCAAGGCAAGAGTATGATGAGAGTAACAGAGCGATGATTGACACACTGGCCGAAGTTGCCAGAAGGGCTCGTGCGAGCAGGGAGAAGCTACTGATCATGGGTGACTTCAACCATAAGGAAATCGATTGGGAGAACTTAGAGCCACATGGGGGCCAATAAACGTGGAGGGCTAAGATGCTGGAGGTGGTACTGGAAAATCTCATTTACCAACACGTAAGGGACACTACCAGAGAGAGAGGAGAGGACGAACCAGTGAGACTGGACCTAGTATTCACCCTGAGTAGTGCAGATATTGAGGAAATCACACATGAAAGCCCCCTTGGGGCTAGTGATCATATGGTTCTAAGCTTCGAATACATAGTAGAGTTACAAGTGGAGGGGGAAGCAGGAAGGGCTGCACGAATGAAGCCAAACTACAAGAAAGGTGACTACGTGGGCATGAGGAACTTCCTGCACTGAGTTCAGTGGGACAGAGAGCTGGCAGGGAAGTCAGTAGACGAGATGATGGAATATATGACAACAATTTGCAAGGAAGCTTAGGAGAGGTTTATACCCAAGGGTAACAGGAGAAGCGAAAAAGCCAGGATGAGCCCATGGTTCACGAAAAGGTGCAGGGAAGCCAAAACCAAGTGTGCAAGGGAATGGAAGAGTTACAGAAGGCAAAGGACCCAGGAGAATAAGGAGAGCAGTCGTAGAGACAAAAATGAATATGCACAGATCAGAAGGGAGGCCCAAAGACAGTACTAGAATGACATAGCAACGAAAGCCAAATCTGACCCAAAGCTGCTGTACAGCCACATCAGGAGGAGAACAACAGTCAAGGAACAGGTGATCAGGCTGAGGAAGGAAGGAGGGGAGGTCACAAGAAATGACCGCGAAGTGTGTGAGGAGCTCAACATGAGATTCAAAGAGGTGTTCACAGAGGAGATAGAAGGGCCTCCAGAAAGGAGGAGAGGTAGGGTACACCATCAGGTGCTGGACACAATACACACAACTGAGGAGGAAGTGAAGAGGATACTAAGCGAGCTAGATACCTCAAAGGCGATGGGGCCGGATAACATCTCTCCATGTGTCCTGAGAGAGGGAGCAGAGGAGCTATGTGTACCCATAACAACAATCTTCAACACTTCTATCGAAACAGGGCAACTACCAGAGGTATGGAAGACAGCAAATGTAGTTCCAATTTTTAAAAAAGGAGACAGAAACGTAGCACTAAACTACAGACCAGTGTCACTGACATGTATTGTATGCAAGGTCATGGAGAAGATTATCAGGAGAAGAGTGGTGGAACACTTAGAAAGGAATGAGCTTATCAACGACAGCCAACACGGTTTCAGGGACGGGAAATCCTGGAGTTTTACGACAGGGTGACAGCAATAAGACAAGAGAGAGAGAGAGAGAGAGAGGGGTGGGTAGATTGCATATTCTTGGATTATAAGAAGGCGTTTGACACAGTTCCACACAAGAGATTAGTGCAGAAGCTGGAGGACCAGGGAGGGGTAACAGGGAAGGCACTACAATGGATCAGGGAATACCTGTCAGGAAGACAGCAGCGAGTCATGGTACGTGGCGAGGTGTCAGAGTGGGCGCCGGTGACGAGTGGAGTTCCACAGGGGTCAGTCCTAGGACCGGTGCTGTTCCTGGTATTTGTGAACGACATTACGGAAGGAATAGACTCCAAAGTGTCCCTGTTTGCAGATGATGTGAAGTTGATGAGAAGAATTCAAACGGACGAGGACCAGGCAGAACTATAAAGGGATGTGGACAGGCTGCAAGCCTGGTCCAGCAATTGGCTCCTGGAGTTCAACCCCACCAAGAGCAAAGTCATGAAGACTGGGGAAGGGCAAAGAAGACCGCAGACGGAGTACAGTCTAGGGGCCAGAGACTACAAACCTCAATCAAGGAAAAAGATTTTGGGGTGAGTATAACACCAGGCACATCTCCTGAGGCGCACATGAACCAAATAACTGCTGCAGCATATGGGCGCCTAGCAAACCTAAGAACAGCATTCCGACATCTTAATAAAGAATCGTTCAGGACCCTGTACACTGTGTACGTTAGGCCCATACTGGAGTATGCAGCACCAGTTTGGAACCCACACCTAGCCAAGCACGTAAAGAAGCTAGAGAAAGTGCAAAGGTTTGCAACAAGACTAGTCCTGGAGCTAAGGGGTATGTCCTACGAGGAGAGGTTAAGGGAAATCGACTTGACGACACTGGAGGATAGTTGGAAGTTGAAGACTCAGATGATTCACAGAGATGTTAGGATGTATTTCTTCAGTCACAGAGTGGTCGGGAAGTGGAATAGTTTGGGAAGCGATGTAGTGGAGGCAGGTTCCATACATAGCTTTAAGCAGAGGTATGATAAAGCTCATGGCGCAGGGAGAGTGACCCAGTAGCGGTCAGTGAAAAGGCCGGGCCAGGAGCTGTGAATCGACCCCTGCAACCACAACTAGGTGAGTACACTCACAAACCAATCACACACCCCACACACATGCACACACACACACTTGCACATACACGCTCTTGCTTCACGCACGGAGGGCCCGGGTTCAATTCCCGGCGGGGCCGAAAGTGTTTCGTTACACACACACACACACATACATACAACAGGCCTAGTGTCTAATCGACATGTGCCTAGGACAAAATGGTAACTAACATGCACATACACACACAACACACACACAACACACACACACCACGCACACCACACACACACCACGCACACCACACACACACCACACATACACCACACACATACACCACACACATACACCACACACACACCACACACACACCACACACACACCACACACACACCACACACACACACACACACACACACACACACACACACACACACACACACACACACACACACACACACACACACACACACACACAACACACACACACCACACACACACAACCACACACACCACACACACCACACACACACACACACACACCACACACACACCACACACACACACACACACACACACACACACACACACACAACAACACACACACACACACACACACACACACACACACCACACACACACCCCACACCACACACACACACACACACACACACACACACACACACACACCACACACACACACACACACCACACACACACACACACACACACACACACACACACACACACACACACACACACACACACACCACACACACACACACACACACACACACCACACACACACACACACCACACACACACACACACACACACACCACACACACACACCACACACACACCACACACACACACTCATACACACACCGCAGAGAAACAAGGGGTCACAATTGGAAGTTGAAGACTCAGATGAGTCAAAGGGATGTTAGGAAGTATTTCTTCAGTCATAGAGTTGTCAGGAAGTGGAATAATCTGGCAAGTGATGTAGTGGAGGCAGGAAACATAGTTTTAAGACGAGAAAGGACCTAGTAGCAATCACTGAAGAGTCGGGACCAGGAGCTGAGTCTCGACCCCTGCAACCACAAATAGGCGAGTACAAACATGTGAGTACACACACACAGCGACCCACTGCATCTATAAAGATTCAAGCCTCAGAGAGCACTAATTATGGTTCCCTCAATTTTGCACCTAGCTTCAATAGTGTTAATGAGAAGCCTCAAGACTTGTTATAGCCTTGTCATCTGCCGTATTACCAACGGACCCGTGAGCTAATCTCGTTTAAATGTTAATATGACTATATATTTAATTTGCTGAGTTTGCTAATGCTTGTTATTACCCGATACATATTTGCTTTTCGCTACTAGATTAATGTCATGTGCTTAAAATTCTTAATTTCATTAGCAATAACATATATATATGTATATACAGTGGACCCCCGGCTAATGAACACCCCGGAAATCGTACAATTATGTAAGCATAATATTGTAAGTGCTTGTGGAAGTGTATTTTTGGGGGTCTGAAATAGACTAACCTACGTGACATTATTTCTTAAGGAAGTAAATTCGTTCGGTAATGGCACTTGAGCAGGCTTCTGGAATGAATTTTGTTCGTTACCCGAGTCCACTATATATATATATATATATATATATATATATATATATATATATATATATATATATATATATATATATTTTTGTGGAGGATGGGTTCCAACGATAACGTGGACTGTATGTTACTTAACTTATTGATGAATCCAAGATGTCGCAGCCTTCCCCAACACCTTCTCAGGGGATCCATATATTGCCACACTCTCCACAGGGCTGTATGGAAAAAATATCACACATGAGTATATTTTGCCCCAAAGGAGCGTATATCCTTATTTCAATCTTAGATGGACTGAAAGGCGTTTTACTCACTGTTTTGGACTAAAAAGTCCACGCATAACCGCCGTCAATAGGTAAAAATTTGAATGTTCTTGATTACAAGAACTGCGCAGTCCCCCGTATAACCAGAACATCAAATTCTTACCTTGCTCGTGTAACTTTGAGCGATGGTGTTGGCTCCACCATATACGGTGGAAATGCTGTTTTGATTGTAGAATGGTGCTGAAGAATCACCGTCTTGTTTCGATGGAGTTCACTTGCGATTGTCTCTACGTTCGTCTTTTTGCAGTAAGAAGCTGCGCACACTTCTGAATATACTGCAATGTTGATGTTATTCACTAAACGCGCTGGAACAGAGTTCTTATCTTATTTCCCGACGTTAGTGGAGATTAAATTATTAACGGACGCGTCGACTATTGTCTATGTTGATTTACGTCGCCTCGCGCCGCATGACCCCTAGAGTCGTATGACACGTTCTTGCGGTGGCCAAATTCAATCTGACCGCTCGTGCTGCCTTTTGCAGTCTCGTGCAGCCATGTGGTGCCACGAGGTGCCTCGTGGTGCTGTGGTCAGCACAATTCTTGACACACTGTTGACAGTACATCTGGCTTGAATTAAATTGTTTTTCTCAGCCAGATGCGCCTCCTCTGGCCCTTTCCTAAGGGAGGAAAGGGTGAGGGCCCTTAACAAGGGTAGTAAGGGCGCATACCCCCCTCCTTTGGAGAACACTTTTTTTTTTTTTTTTTTTTTCAACAAGTCGGCCGTCTCCCACCAAGGCAGGGTGACCCAAAAAGAAAGAAAATCCCCAAAAAGAAAATACTTTCATCATCATTCAACACTTTCACCACACTCATACATAATCACTGTCTTTGCAGAGGAGCTCAGATACGACAGCTGAGAAAAGTCCCTCCCAGCTGTCACTATCTCAGACCCCTCCTTTAAAGTGCATGCATTGTACTTCCCATTTCCAGGACTCAAGTCCAATTAAATCAATTAACTGGTTTCTCTGAATCCCTTCACAAAATGTTACCCTGCTCACACTCCAACAGATCGTCATGTCCCAAAAACCATTCGTCTCCATTCACTCCTATCTAACACGCTCACACATGCTTGCTGGAAGTCCAAGCCCTCGCCCACAAAACCTCCTTTACCCCTTCCTCCAACCTTTTCTAGGACGACCCCTACCCCGCCTTCCTTCCCCATCAGAATTATACGCTCTCCAAGTCATTCTACTTTGATCCATTCTCTCTAAATGACCAAACCACCTCAACAACCCCTCTTCAGCCCTCTGACAAATACTTTTAGTAACTCCACACCTTCTCCTAATTTCCAGATTCCGAATTTTCTGCATAATATTTACACCACACATTGCCCTTAGACAGGACATCTCCACTGCCTCCAGCCTCCTCCTCGCTGCAGCATTTGCAACCCATGCTTCACACCCATATAAGAGTGTTGGTACCACTATACTTTCGTACATTCCCTTCTTTGCCTCCATGGATAACGTTTTTGTCTCCACAGATACCTCAATGCACCACTCACCTTTTTTCCTTCATCAATTCTATGGTTAACCTCATCCTTCATAAACCCATCCGCTGACACGTCAACTCCCAAATATCTGAAAACATTTACTTCTTCCATAATCCTCTCTCCAATGTGATATCCAATTTTTCTTTATTTAAATCGTTTGATACCCTCATCACCTTACTCTTATCTATGTTCACTTTTAACTTTCTACCTTTACACACTCTCCCAAACTCGTCCACTAACCTTGCAACTTTTCTTTAGAATCTCCCATAAGCACAGTATCATCAGCAAAAAGTAACTGTGTCAACTCCCATTTTGCATTTAATTCTCCATAATTTAATCCCACCCTCTCCCCAACACCCTAGCATTTACTTCTTTACAACCCCATCTATAAATATATTAAACAACCATGGTGACATTACACATCCCTGTCTAAGACCTACTTTTACCGGGAAGTAGTCTCCCTCTCTCCTACACACCCTAACCTGAGCCTCACTATCCTCATAAAAACTCTTTACAGCCTTCAGTAACTTACTACCTATTCCATACACTTGCAACATTTGCCACATTGCTCCCTATCCACTCTATCATATGCCTTTTCTAAATTCATAAATGCAATAAAAACTTCTCTACCTTTATCTAAATACTGCTCACATATATGCTTCACTGTAAACACTTGATCTACACATCCCCTACCCACTCTAAAGCCTCCTTGCTCATCTGCAATCCTACTCTCTGTCTTACCTCTAATTCTTTCAATAATAACCCTGCCATACACTTTACCTGGTATACTCAGTAAACTTATTCCCCTATAATTTTTACACTCTCTTTATCCCCTTCCTTTATATAAAGGAACTATACATGCTCTCTGCCAATCCCTAGGTACCTTCCCTCTTTCATACATTTATTAAACAAAAATACCAACCACTCCAGCACTATATCCCCCCCTGCTTTTAACATTTCTGTCATGATTCCGTTAATTCCAGCTGCTTTACCCCCTTTCATTCTACGTAATGCCTCACGCACCTCCCCCACACTCACATCCTGCTCTTCTTCACTCCTAAACGATGTTGTACCTCCCTGGCCAGTACATGAAATTACCGCCTCCCTTTTTTCATCGACATATAAAAGTTCCTCAAAATATTCCCGCCATCTACCCAATACCTCCAGCTCCCCATCTACTAACTCCCTACTCTGTTTTTAACTGACAAATCCATTCGTTCTCTTGGCTTTCTTACCTTGTTTATCTCACTCCAAAATGTTTTCTTGTTTTCAGCAAAATTTCTTGACAGAGCCTCTCCCATTCTTTCATCCGCTCTTCTTTTGCACTCTCTCACCACTCTCTTCACCTTTCTTTTACTCTCCATATACTCTGCTCTTCTATTAACACTTCTGTTTTGTAAAAACCTCTCATAAGCTACCTTTTTCTCTTTTATCACACCCTTTACTTCTTCATTCCACCACTCACTCCTCTTTCCTCCTGCACCCACCCTCCTATAGCCACAAACTTCTGCCCCACATTCTAATATTGCATTTTTAAAACTATCCCAACTCTCTTCAACCCCCCCACTACTCCTACTTGCACTAGCCCACTTTTCTGCCAATAGTTGCTTATATCTCACCCTAACTTCCTCCTTTGTATAAAGGCAAAGGGGACAAAAGAGAGTGCAAAAATTATAGGGGAATAAGTCTGTTGAGTGTACCTGGTAAAGTGTATGGTAGAGTTATTATTGAAAGAATTAAGAGTAAAACAGAAAGCAGGATAGCAGATGAACAAGGGGGCTTTAGGAAAGGTAGGGGTGTGTAGACCAAGTGTTTACAGTGAAACATATAGGTGAACAGTATTTGGATAAGGTTAAAGATGTTTTTGTGGCATTTATGGATTTGGAAAAGGCGTATGATAGGGTAGATAGGGGGGGCAATGTGGCAGATGTTGCAGGTGTATGGAATAGGAGGAAGGTTACTGAAAGCAGTGAAGAGTTTTTATGAGGATAGTGAGGCTCAGGTTAGAGTGTGTAGGAGGGAAGGGACTATTTCCCAGTAAAAGTGGGCCTTAGACAAGGATGTGTGATGTCACCGTGGTTGTTCAATATATTTATAGATGGGGTTGTAAGAGAAGTGAATGCGAGGGTCTTGGCAAGAGGTGTTGGGCTAAAAGATAAAGAAGCAAATACAAAGTGGGAGTTGTCACAGTTGCTTTTGCTGATGACACTGTGCTTTTGGGAGATTCTGAAGAGAAGCTGCAGAGGTTGGTGGATGAATTTGGTAGGGTGTGTAAAAGAAGAAAATTGAAAGTGAATATAGGAAAGAGTAAGGTGATGAGGATAACAAAAAGAATAGGTGACGAAAGATTGGATATCAGATTGGAGGGAGAGAGTATGGAGGAGGTGAATGTATTCAGATATTTGGGAGTGGACATGTCGGCGGATGGGTCTATGAAGGATGAGGTGAATCATAGAATTGATGAGGGAAAAGGGTGACTGGAGCACTTCGGAGTCTGTGGAGACAAAGAACCTTGTCCATGAAAGTAAAGAGGGGAATGTATGAGAGTATAGTTATACCAACGCTCTTATATGGGTGTGAAGCATGGGTGATGAATGTTGCAACGAGGAGAAGACTGGAGGCAGTGGAGATGTCATGTCTGAGGTCAATGTGTGGTGTGAATATAATGCAGAGAATTCGGAGTTTGGAAATTAGGAGGAGGTGCGGGATTACCAAAACGATTGTCCAGAGAGCTGAGGAGGGGTTGTTGAGGTGGTTTGGACATGTAGAGAGAATGGAACGAGACAGAGTGACTTCGAGAGTGTATAAATCTGTAGTGGAGGGAAGGCGGGGTAGGGGTCGGCCTAGGAAAGGTTGGAGGGAGGGGGTAAAGGAAGTTTTGTGTGCGAGGGGCTTGGACTTCCAGCAAGCATGTGTGAGCGTATTTGATAGGAGTGAATGGAGGCATATGGTTTTTAATACTTGACGTGCTGTTGGAGTGTGAGCAAAGTAACATTTATGAAGGGATTCAGGGAAAAAGGCAGGCCGGACTTGAGTTCTGGAGATGGGAAGTACAGTGCCGGCACTCTGAAGGAGGGGTGTTAATGTTGCAGTTTTATAAGTGGAGTGTAAAGCACCCTTCTGGCAAGACAGTGATGGAGTGAATGATGATGAAAGTTTTTCTTTTTCGGGCCACCCTGCCTTGGTGGGAATCGGCCGATGTGTTAATAAAAAAAAAAAAATAACTTCCTCCTCCCTTAGTTTATACACTTTTACCTCTCTCTTACTTGCTGTTGCCATTTTCTTTTTGTCCCATCTACCTTTTACTCTAACTGTAGCTACAACCAAATAATGATCTGATATATCCGTTGCCCCTCTATAAACATGTACATCCTGAAGCCTACTCATCAACCTTTTATCCACCAATACATAATCCAACAAACTGCTTTCCTTACGTGCTATATCATACCTTGTATATATATTTATCCTCTTTTCATAAAATATGTATTACTTATTACCAAACCTCTTTCTACACATAGCTCAATTAATGGTTCCCCATTTACATTTACCCCTGGCACCCCAAATTTACCTACTACTCCATCCACAACATTTTTACCCACTTTAGCATTAAGATCCCCAACCACAATTACTCTCTCACTTGGTTCAAAACTCCCCACACACTCACTCAACATTTCCCAAAATCTCTCTCTCTCCTCTACACTTATCTCTTCTCCAGGTGCAAAAACACTTACTATAACCCACTTTTCACATCCAACCTTTATTTTACTCCACATAATCCTTGAATTTATACATTTATATTCCTTCTTTACCTGCTATAACTGATTATTCAACATTATTGCCACTCCATGTTTAGCTCTAACTCTATTTGAAACCCTGATCTAATCCCATTTATTTCTCCCCACTGAAACTCTCCTACCCCTTCAGATTTGTCTCACTTAAAGCCAGGACATCCAGCTTCTTTTCATTCATAACATCTACAATCATCTCTTTCTTATCATTCGCACAACATCCACGCACATTCAAACATCCCACTTTGACGGTTTTCTTCTTCTTCTTTTAGTAAGCTATACAGGAAAAGGGGTTACTAGCCCATTGTTCCCGGCATTTTAGTTGACTTTTACAACACGCATGGCTTACGGAGGAAAGATTCTTATTCCACTTCCCCATGGATATGAAAGGGGAAAAGCAATAAGAACAAGAACTATTAAGATAAAATCAAAGAAAACTCAGATGAGTGTGTATACATAAACGTGTACATGTTTGCGTAGTGTGACCTAAGTGTAAGTATAAGTAGCAAGACATACCTGAAATCTTGCATGTTTATGAGACAGAAAAAGACACCAGCAATCCTACCATCATGAAAAACAGTTTCAGGTTTCTGTTTCACAGTCACCTGGCAGGATGGTAGTACCCCCCTGGGTGGTTGCTGTCTACCAACCTACTACCTATTATATATATAATATATATATATATATATATATATATATATATATATATATATATATATATATATATATTATATATGATGAGGTCCACTTCTGGTGTAAATTGTGGGATCCATAGCCTCGGAGAAGTGGATAAAAGGCTTCAAGGAAGAATGTTTGTATTTCTTCCTGAAGCCATTTGAATATTCCACTTCCCCTACTACCCCATCTTTTCATTCTTTTTTTTTTACCAATATGTATATTTTATTACATAATATGGTACAAAAGATTTAAGAGATACAGTGTTGATATAAAGATGGCATATACAGTACATGAGGTGTGAGAGATACATGTCTAGTACATATTGTTACGTGTTTGTCACTGATACGAAAATCTCATCCAGCTCTTCAGAGCTGGGGCGCTTGCCCAAAATACAGCATGCATTACCCCTCTGAACAGCAGCGCTGAGTAACTGGAACAGAAAACTAACTGCCCTGGGATCCCTAGTTACCCTGTTGAGTCTTTTGCCTAGCTCCTTGAGTAACTTATATGCACTCTTTTCCCATGAGCCAAGGATCTACGAAGACATGGGAACAAACATAAATTAGTAGGCAGTTTCTCCGTATTTTCTCGACTTTTGGGACTCCCTGAAGCTGGCTGGCAGCTGCCCCTCATTTACCAAACTGCGGAAGGCCTGAATTCGAACCCACGAACATTGTTCCACCTCAAGAGGTCAAACATTGTACATTTCGGCTGACCATCTGAGCCATCGATCCTACAAACAACATGAGCCTAACGCACTAGACTTGTTTCATGTTGCGAGGACACTCGTGGCAGATGTATGCTGAAAGATTAATTTCAGCCTCGTCCTGTTTGAATACCCGCCTCCACAAGCAGTCTATATAGCAATGAAACCACGAAACAAGTGGTTTATAATATTCACTCTTTCTGGCTATGGGTATTGGTATGCCTGGAGACACATCCTGACTCCTGCCTACAGCCTCTGCCTTACCCTTGCAAAGGCACTCCATGTGATCGTATTTGCTTGACCTTCTTTTCCGCAACATTGCAAGTACCTAATGATTTGTTGATAGAACACGAAAGGCCTAGAGCTATCATTAAACTCCCCCTATGTTTTTTTTTTGCGCACACACATATAAGAGAAAATTATATATATATATATATATATATATATATATATATATATATATATATATATATATTCTCCATGGGGAAGTGGAACAGAATTTTTCCTCCGTAAGCCATGCGTGTCGTAAGAGGCGACTAAAATGCCGGGACAAAGGGGCTAGTAACCCCTTCTTCTCTATTACTTATTAAATTTGAAAAAAATAAATTTGTTTGATTTAGGTCACCCTGTCTTGGTGAGATATTGCCGGTTTGTTGAAAAAAATTAAAATAATTATACATATATTTTTATTGATGTGTAAAAAATATTTAATATCAATACAATGATATCAGGTACGAATTACAATGTTAGTAATATAAATAAGTATATGTTTTGTAGATGGAATAGATTAATAAGTGGTGCATTTAATTTTGACATATAAGAACCTGTACCTGTAGGGGACAAAGCAACGTGTGAAGTGGATGAGTGAGTGTTGAGGGAATGAGATGAGTTGAGTGTTGAGAGAATGAAAGGGGTGAGGAAGTGAGCGACAGACTGTACTGTCAGACTTACCTCTCTCATGTCTCCTTTCTCTCATCCCAGTAAACATTACAACGACATTTTTACTCAGTGTTATTTTATCAAATTATGATTTTTTTTCTCTCTCTAAAATTTTACTCGGTTACAATTTCTTTGAATAATTGTGTATGTTGCTTATCACACTCTAACATGAATGAATATTTTTTTAGCAGCAGCGTATAATACTTTGATCAAAAAACTTTATATTTTAACGTCCATTTCAGTGCAGTTTGGCCTGGACGTTGCTCGGGCAGACTGTGGAGTTAGATTAAATTTGGGGACAACTTTTCTGTTGGTCTTGGCTGGTGGGCCAAGAGGTGGCGAGGTCGGCCGAGTGCCTGCCTTACCAACCTTTTATTTCAACGTAAATTTCCATCTGGAAAACACAATTTCTTTATATCAAGGGAAGTATTTCTTGCAACTCTGTATGTTGTTTATTTGACCTTTTATTTAACACTACTCAGTAAGCGGCTTATCTAGTAGTGTTTTTATAAGGCGGAAGATAAGACAAATAAAATACAGTATATATATATATATATATATATATATATATATATATATATATATATATATATATATATATATATATATATTATATAAAGACAAAATACATTGACAAGAATACAATAGGTAGTAAAATAACACAGATAACAACTCTGAGCTACATCACAAATACTTCGTCCAGCTCCCCGGCAGTGGGCCGCATGCCCAGAATGCTGCAGACATTTCCCCTCTGATCGCAACACTGAGTCTCTGAAAGAGGAAGTTGCCGCCCTGTGGTCCTTGGTTTCTATGATGAGTTTTTCACCCAGCTCTTTGAGAAACTTTAGAGCACACTTGCCC
The DNA here is from genome assembly GCA_009830355.1 of Cherax destructor. Taxonomy (NCBI): domain Eukaryota; kingdom Metazoa; phylum Arthropoda; class Malacostraca; order Decapoda; family Parastacidae; genus Cherax; species Cherax destructor. The sequence continues at coordinate 99,826 of WNWK01005947.1, forward strand.
CATGCTCCAAGGGTCTCCGACCCTATTGGGATGAAGTTATAGCAAGGGGAAGGCCATCATATTTGCGGGTCTTCTGGGTCTCCTGTGGCTAGCAGCTCCACCCTTCAGCTACGGAGTATGGCAAGTAGGTGTCCCAAGCAATCTGCTTACCATCCTTCCAAGGTAGCATAGTGGCTCCATCAGGACGCTTTTGACTTCCATCAGACCTCTGCACTTGGGGCTCCCGTTGAGCTGGGCAACGGGTTGTGGCGAGCTTCTCTTTATTATGTCGTTGACCCTCCTCATGTCTAGCATACTTCCTTCTGATGTATGACACCGAGACCATGAAGTCCAAATTGATCAGCCGTCGCCCTACCGCAAATATACCTATGTTCGGTGAGTATGGGGGCGGCTAGGCGAAGCGCAACACCAATCCGAATGGCCTCTGGGTCAAGTCGAGTGCCCAGGGAGGAAATGGGAATGGCTAAAGGAAATCTCTTGAGTGTGGTGCCTTCACCGCTAGGAGACGAGCTTTGTCCTTTCCTGAAGCGTTTGAGCATTGTGTTGGCGATTTTTCCTGAACGGTTTGTCCCAGTGGGAATGTTTGTGCTCTTTAGGAGGAGCTGGTCTACTGGAGGAGTCTGCAAGGGTGTCCCACTGCACGGCTGCTTCCATGAATCTGGGGTCTTGAGCTCCCACCACACATCTCAAGCGTTCGGGGACAATCTTCTTGACTAATCCACAGGAGACCAAACACGATGACAGAAATGCAGGTAAAGCTACCTGGTTGCTTTGCGCACATCTATACCTCCAGTCGCACTGGGAGGTTGCCTACTCCCATTGTCGATCCTCTAGTGACAGATTCAGTGCCTTCTTAAAGGTTGATCTCAGGTGTGCGTCATACTCGTCAAGTGTTGGGTTGTCAAAGAGGGTGCGCACCTCAAGAAGTGAGTGAGTCTTGGCATAGTAAGACACCTTGTGAGGAGATACAGGGCATCATGGGCATCCAAGATTGCTTATTCTCTTCTCCATTCTCTTCAGGTCATTCACTTTGTCCTTGAGGACAGTGTCGATGGCCTGGGACCAGCGGTGGTAGTAGAGATTTCCGGGAGGATTGTTCACAGCATTGATTATTTCGTGGTTTGTTGTGATAATCTCACACTTGAGGGATTAAGGATGAATCCTAAGGATTCTCCCTGTGTTTTCACCAGTTGTAGGTCCTCTAACAGGGACTCTTCAGTATCTGCCAGAGTGCCATCATCCAGGTACCAGATATTGAGCTTGCTGCATAGGCTGGAAGTTAGTTCTCTTACTGCCAAGCAGAAGAGAAGTGGAGCGAGTGGATCACCCTGCTGAACACCCTCTGATGAGGGAATTTCATGTTCCAAACAAAAAGTTGAGGGTTTGCTGTAGCCAGCTGAAATGAAGGGAAAAAGACTGGGGACCCGATCCCAAATGGCCGGCAAGACCACATTCTCTTCACCATATTAAACGCATTTCTAAAATCATGTTTGACTATGGCCTTGTCTTCTGGTAGGTCCCTGATGTAGGCCCTGCCACATGAGCTGCGGCTTCACTGCCTTGAGAGACCCCAAAGCCCAGTTGGTGTGGCTGGAGTAAACTGACAGCTTCTATGCGAATGTTTCTTACTGCTGCTTTGGCAACTAGACGGCGAAGGGTGTTGCCAACAGCAATGGGTCTGATTCCCCATCCTTCTTCTTCAGAGCGCATAATGAGGCTCCAAAAAAGAAAGGTTTAATTTCTTCTGGGATTCGCCCAGCCAGGTGGGAAGAATTGATGCAGATGCGCCGAGTATTGGATTTACCATCTCTTTGAGGTGTTGTGGTCGAATTCCAGTGTAACCTCCTGCAGATCCTGCTGGAAATGACACTATCGCCTTATAGACTTCTGATTCTGGCAAAATGAATTGCTCAGTGATGAGGTCGCCCTCAGGGTTGTTGTTGATGGCTATGGTGTCCCTTGTCGGATGTTCCTTTTAGTGCTTGAGCTGTGGTCTCATCTTTGGGAGCTACAGTGTCGTCACTTGTAATTATTCTGATTGCCTCACTGTGTTACCTTCTTCGATTTTTTGCTAACCTGTGCGCAAATTTTCTCATTTTCAGTGGATTTTTTTTGGGGTCTACCTCTGTGATTCCTGGATGATGGGGCAGAGGGACACAATTATCCGTTCTTGGGTAGTTGGCACCGCCTTGAGGACTGATGAGGTTAGCAGTTTGCCTCGTCTTTCAGGAACTGCAAGACAAACATTGCCAAACGGGAGTGGGTTGCTCCATGCTTAATGGTGCCTCGGCTTTAAATTGTGGAACCCCATTCACCTGCTTAAGAAGGTCTGTGAATTTCCTGCTGCATAAAGTAGTTAGACTGTTGGACGAGCTGCTTTAGGAATGTGGGATAGGTATTGCTGGCAGTGGATTTGAATGCCTGGAGGAGGTTTTCGGAAGTGAGGAGGTTGCCATTGGAATTTCATCTGCCTGTGGAGGCTGTGGGCTTCTCTCTGCTGGGGCTCATGTGATCCTGCACATCCATTGTGTGCACGAATAAGGTAATCTCTGTTGTGTGCTCTGAAACTCTCCACACACCTGACATTGTATCTTCTTTCATTGTTGGATGCACTGGTTCCATGGCTTTGTGGCTGGCTGCATCATCTGCCATACCTCAAACTGTGTAGTAAGCCCCGGCTGTGGGAAAAAATGGCACATGACACAGACGTCATGTGGTTCATGGTGGGTGGGTGGTGGGGAGGGAGGAGAGGGGTCTTCCATCCTTATGGTGGACGGTGGAGGAGAGGGAGGTGTGGGGGATGTGTGATTAAGCTGGCAGGCCTGGGAGTAGGGCAATCACTGCCTCCCACGACACGTCACTGTAACATTATCACACCACTATGCTCTGTGCACAGCCCCCCCCCAATATGAACGACAACCGCTATACACCAAAATACTATGTGCATATCGTGCACATGCTAAGCACATACTATGCACTATACACTATATATACTATACACACGGTGAACAAACCTCCCATTACTGTAGAAAGAGCACACGGTGTGTGCGCCCTGTTTGGGGAAGGGGAAGGGGAGGGAAATAGTATCCCCCTCAACCTCCGCCTCCATGAGGCCTCCCCCATTGACCTCTCTACCCATGGGTGACCGTTATGTTCCCTCACTGACTTCACATACACAACACTTTTCTTGGTTCTGAAGGGAAGAGAGAAGAAATGGAGTCTTGTATACTTTCCAACACGAGCTGTAGATATTCACACCCAGCCTGTTAAAGATAATCCTGGTAGGAGTTCTTGATTGGATGATATTGTGCAAAACCACAGAGCAGGATCCCCACAGCCTCTCTCGGGAATGTCTTTTTGGCCCCCCTCTGGTGAGCAAAAAATCACATGACACCTTAACCCACTGAACCACACAATCCTACAAGAACCAAGCACCCAGCCAAGTTAGGTTTGTTACTCTTGGTCAGAGGACATACGGGGGTGTGGGTGCCAAAACGAATGGCACCAGTGTTTTTGAAAGTCAAATTTATATTGAGCTTTCTTAGTGCCTCACTCAGGCAGACCAAATTGTCATTGTATGACAAGACAAATATATTTTTTCTGTCAGGCGTCTCCTTAGGCTTAGTCCTGTAGAAAGTCTTTCTAGCTTTCTAGGGCTGCAGATACGCAAAGCTCTCAGGAACATTGTAAGGAAAAACTCCTTTTAATCCTAGAATCATGATTGGAATAATAATGAATATAGACGAGACATTGGTGGTCTCCTGTAAACTGTAAATTTGAATCTTCTGTCGATGGGATGGATTAAAACGTCTAGGGAAAGGGGAGAGTGTTATCTATTTCATGCTCTACGTGAACAATAGAAGGTACCAAGTCATTAAGTCTACGAAGGAACTCATCAATGTTGTGATCTCTAGGCCAGAGGCAAAGCACATCATCTACGTATCTGAACCATCTAGCATTATTTTGGAGAATATCGTTAAGTAGTCGTCCCACAGAATTCTTATACAGGTTCGTGAGAAGGGGTGAGGGGATTTTCCATAGCCATGCCCTGCTTCTGAGCATAGTACTTGTCCTCAAACACAAACTTGCAATTCATAACACAAAGTTTAATCAGTTCAATAATTTTATTCGTGGGTAGGACAAGGAAACGTTTTTTTAGTTCCTTCAAGGTACGTAAGCAAGTCAGGGACAGGGACTCTGGTAAACAGAGCAGTGACATCAAAACTCACTAGGGTGTGAAACATTTACTTTCTGAAGCTTTTCAGTAAGGTCAAATTATTTTTTAAAATGCACCTCGAGATCCTACCAACCATGGGAGTTGAAAGTTTAACTAACCATTTAGATAGGTTATACACTGATGAGCCTACTGAACTTATAATAGGACGCACTGGGTTCCCTGGTTTATGAGTCTTGATCAACCCATGAAGATACGGTAGTGTTACGGACCTCGCTGACGAATATGTAAAACTGGTCATTTAGCAAGAACTTATTTAAAATTAAGCCCTTTCTAAAATTTTCTCTTATACGTTTAAAATATACTTTTTTATTTATGTTAATATAAAAATTAATAATTTTGTACCAAAAGAACCAGAAAACTTACCTAACCTTATTATAGCAAGGGAATTTAGTTTTGTTAATCCAACTAAATATATTTTAGATACGTTTACAATAATTTAATAATGAACAAACCAATAAATATATTTTTTTTCGTTTGGTTCAGAATATTTTGCGAAATTATTGCATACAAAATTTGTGCTTGCCTTATTTGGCAAGAAGAACGCAAGTTATACCTATTCGGCACGACAATATATAAATATGTAGCACCTCTAGAACTGACTAGGGATCCATAGCCTCAGAGAATGAATAAGCATTCTTGAGGGGAAAAATCATGAGCATTTTACTCGGACCTGAGTATTTTTTCTCCTACCACCCCTATACGCTATGTTTGTGATTTTTATTTCAAACCAAAATATATTGATAAAAGAGATACAATGGGAAGGAGAACAACGTGCATGACATCTTAAAGCCTACATCTTAAATACGTCATCCAGCTCCCCGCCTATGGGCCGTGAACCCAGAATGCTGTAGAATTTTTTTCTCTGGCTCGCAACACTGAGTTTCTGAAAGCGAAAGCAGGCCGCTCTGGGGTCTTTGATTTCCGTGACTAGTTTTTCACCTAACTCTTTAAGGAATCTTAGAGCACATTTGCTCCATGCTCCGAGAGTCTGAGACCCTACTTAGACGAAGTTATTACATGGTGCCAGCTCTCTGTATTTGTTGTTGTACTGGGTGCCCCTTAAACTGCCAGCACCACCTCCTTCAGCTTCAGGGTATTGTAAGTAAGTGTCAGCCAACATAGATGCACAGGTGTATTACCATGCAATCTGCTTACCATCTTTCCAGGGTAGTAGGTGACTCCATTTGGACGCTTTTGTATTATGTCAGGACTCCTTACCTGAGGTTCCCGTTCTGTTGGGTAACGAGCTGTGGCGAGAATTCGCTTGATGTCATTGATCTCTGCTTGTCTGGCATACATTCCTTCCTGGCATACATTCCTTCCTGGAGTCTACCTGGAAGACGTTCCAAGGTTCAACATCCCAGCGGCCCAGTCCTCGACCTGGCCTCCCGGTGGATCAGGGCCTGGTCAAACAGGCTGATGCTACTGGCTGCACGAAATCCAACATACGAACCACAACCTGGCTGATCAGGCACTAAATTTAGGTATCTATCCAGTTTCCTTTTGAAGGCAGCCAGGGTGTCTATTGGTAATTCCCTTATGCATGGTGGGAAGCTGTTGAACAGTCCTGGGCCCCGGATTCTTATTGTATTTTGTCTTTGTACACGAATGGCACCCTTACTTTTCATTAGGGTATGTTACACAGTCTCCTAGTCTTTTGCTTTCATAGGAAGTAATTTTTGAGTGCAAATTTGGGACCAGTCTCTCCAGGATTTTTCAAGTGTAGATTGTGATGCATCTTTCTCGCCTTCATTCCAGTGAGTATAGGTCAAAATATTTGAAACGTTCCCAGTTATTAAATGCTTGACTGAGCTAATAGGTGAGTGAAGGTTCTCTGTAAATTCTCTAGATCTGCGATTTGACCTGGTTGAATGGGGCTGTTATGTACAGCAGTATTGCAACCTAGAGAGAACAGGTTGCAATACTTTATTTTGAAAGTTCACATTATCTGTCTTATCATTTCCGTCGCAGAGGTGATAATGCCACTGTTTTATCCTTGAAGGTAAGATCACATTAGTTTGTAGCTCTATTGTGTTTAGATTTTGTAGTATACTCCGTTCTAGTTATTATTTCATAAAGTTTTCCATACAAGAGTCACTGAAATTTTTCCTTCTTTAACGTCATATTTATTTCCGTGGCCTATTGGAAAACTTGGTTTATATCCACGTGGAGATTTAACAATTCCTCAATGGATGACAAATGAAGTTTGTAGTATCGTCTGTAAAAGAAGACACGGTGTCATGGTTTACATCTCTATGACTTGACCCTGTTTACCATTACTCTTTGTGGTATGTTGGTTAAAAAGTCGAAGTGACCATCTGCCCTCTTTCCAGTTATTCCTATAGCACACATTTTGTGCTCTATTACACCATGATCGCACTTGTCGAAGGCTTTGGCAAAGTCTGTGTAAATTACGTCTTTATATTTGTCCTCCAGTGCATCCAAGACCATGTCATAGTGGTCCAGAGGTTGGAGAGGCTGAAGCGACCTGCTCTAAACCCACGTTGCCCAGGGTTGCAATTTTGGGAACTGAAGTGGTTGGCGATTTTACGGTCTATAATTCTTTGCTATTGCTTTGCTGTCATTATTATGGGATGGTGCTATATCCGTTGCTCTTAGCGACTGTAGGATGACACCCGTGGCAGGCTCCCTCTCCATAGCATATTTAAGGCACGCGAAAAGGGTTTCTTGCAGTTCTTGATGAACACGGAATTCCTAGAGTCTGGGCCTGGGGGTGAGTGCATGGGCATGTTGCCAATGGCTTTTTCAAAGTTCAGTGGAGTTAGTGTTATGTCAGAAATCGGACATACATTGATAAGTTTTGCGGTTCATTCATGAAAAATTTATTCCGATTGTCGATCTTTGTCTGATTAATGGCTCGCTAAACTAAGAGTCATACTGAGACTAGTATTTCACTCATTTATTTGTTGTCGTCTGTGTAAGTCCCATCTTGTTTGAGCAAGGGTCCGATACTGGGCTCTGTTTGCCTTGTTTTTGGCATATGAAAAGAAATACAGTGGTACCTCTACTTACGAGCAAAATTCGTTCCAGACGGCTATTCAAGTGCCGATACCGAAGGATTTTTTTCCCATAAGAAATAATGAAAATTAGATTAATCCATTTCAGACCCCAAAAATACACTTACAAAAGCACCTACAAAATACACTTACATAATTGTTCGAGTTGTGAGCTGCTCGTAAGTAGAGGTACAAGTGTATTTTTTTTTTTTAAAATTTCATTAATTGATTTTAGCTCCTAAAGTATCTTATATCCTGCATGAATTATATATATATATATATATATATATATATATATATATATATATATATATATATATATATATATATATATATATATATATATATATATATATATGTCGTGCCGATTAGGTAAAACTGGTCAATTAGCAAGAACTCATTTAAAATTAAGTCCTTTCTAAAATTTGCTCTTATACGTTTAAAGATATATTTTTTCATTTATGTTAATGTAAGAATTTATAATTTTGTACCAAGAGAAACTTTGAAAACCTACCTAACCTTATTACAACAAGCGCAATTTAATTTATCCTAACCCAAGTAAATATATTTTAGATACGTTAACATTAATTTAATAATAAACAAACACAATGAAATATATTTTTTCGTTAGGTTCAGAATGATTTTGCGAAATTATTGCATACACAAATTTTCACTTGTCTTATATGGCAAGGTGAGCGTTACTATTTAAGCCAAAATCGCAAGTTTTACCTAATCGGCAGACATATATATATATACACATATATATATATATATATATATATATATATATATATATATATATATATATATATATATATATATATATATTTATTTATAATATTCACACACACACAGTGAAGAGGAGGGGCCAGGAGTTATGACTCGACCCCAGCAACCAAAATTATGTGAGTAAATTAAATGAGTACACATACATGGTCAGTTACATTTGACCACAGGATTTTCATTGTTTGAAACACCGTCAGCTTCACCAGTATGCTGACACAGTGGATTCAAAAGTTGCAATGTCCTCTGTAACACAAGCGCAAAATGTTCAGTTGGAAAATCAAATTATTTACGCATAGTGATTGACTTGCCACTGAATTGGTTTATCACAATACACCCGATGTCTCCTTGTTTGTCGTTTTTCTGATGCTATTCTTTTACTGCCGTTGTATTAAAATATTGTCAGATTCGGTAGCGATGTGCTGACACCTGGAACTTCAATTTCATATAAAGGAAATAAATAATAGCTTTGGCTTTTGACGTAGCGGCGACCTTGACTTAGCGACCGCGCAGCAGCTGTGTTTTACATAAAACTTTCCCCATTTGATTCTATCTACTGTGGACACAAACCTGCCCTCTTAATGCTTACTAATAAAAACAAATTAGGAGAGAAATTATTACAAATGTTCCACATTGCATTATATTGCGATGCTTCACAGTAGGTAATGTCCTTCCAGAGGAGCTTCTTGACGCTGGTTAGGGTTCGTCATATAAAGAACTGGACTTAACCTCCCCATCCATGGATGAGGTGGTTTGGTGGGAGCTCTAAATTGGCATGGGTCATTATGACCATGGGTCATTAGAGACCCAATTGATATAATTAAGTGACATATCTGTAACCTGTATCTAACTTAGAAGCCTGGCCAGAGGCTCGAATTCCCTAGTCACCGTAAGATCAATTTTAACATATTATATCAAAAGACATGAATAAGGTAAAAGTATATGAGGAAAGGAATGAAAACTATTGGTATTTTCTGTTAAATGAAAATTAAGAAAATAGAGAACATTCCCTCTTGGAAAATTGTCGCCAGACATTTCCACAACAATTTCCATGAACATTTTTCATTTTTATATATAGAGTTTTAAAGGAATAAAAACACTAAAAGTTTATGAATAATTCATGACTTATAAGCAAAATAAATAATAAATATAGCTAAATCCTTTCAACATGGCTGATAAAATGAGCGGAATGTGAGACAAATCAAGTTATGTAATTTATAATATATTAGAACAACGTAATTGAAATGGTAGAAAGCAAATAGGTAAATGGAAATTATCTTTGATATTACTGAAAATGTCTAACATAACTAGAGATAATTATAAACACAAAGATTATTACTGAAATGAGCAAAGAAATACTACGAACTCTGAATCATTCTTCTAGGATACAAGTGTCGTACTGTCGACAATAACTCAGAATAGACATGTTTGAAAACAAGCATTGATTAGTATGTCAAATTTCCGTAGAGTGAAACTATTTTTTTCACCATGTTAGAGCCATATGAATAACGAAATAATAAAAATACTGAAAGTTAACAAATGTTAAGCCAAAACTAAAATATGTAGAGATATTAAGATATACTACACTTTCTAATACCCTAAGCTGTGTCAGGTATATCTCGAATACTCCAAAACATAGTTTTGGTTAATGGAAAGTGATGAACTCTTAAGAAAAAAAGTTTAAAGGACAGAAATATTTGGCCCTAAAATAATTGTAACTGCCTAATTTTAACTGCCTAACATAAGCCAATTAACACTAGCTAAACAAAATCAATAATCGTAACTCAGTGTAAGTGTAGTACGTTCTAAAGTGGTGACTGTGTAGGGAAATGTGATGAAAATTTCGTTAGCAAGTGGTGAGCATCAGTCAGGTGGATGGTGTTTATCCCATGATTTTCACTCACTAGTGTTTTTATACTGTTGCTTGATAAGAAACCAAAGCCTTGTGTTATGTAAGGCTAAGAAGAGCGATACATCTATGTTAACAGCTAAAATTACATTAAAATATAATATAATTTTTTTATATTATTGGCGTTGTCAGAGAAACCCACTTTAATACTCATTTTGTCACATTCACTAATAATTTTGGGCTTTACCACTCATCAGCATATATACAAAGCTTAGGGTTATAAATTTTGGTATAGTTATACTTAGCAGTCTCTATTTAAGGAAGGAAATACAATAAAATTTATCGGTGGCTGTGGCTACCGTGGTGGTCGCCGATGTGTTGGGGGCGGTGGGTGCCGTTACGGCAGCTCTAATAGCGGCACTTACGGCCACCATGAACTGGAAATGTTTCGTGTGAAAAATATTAGACGCCAAATTTATAACAATGTGTAAGTCACAAATTTGTGGTGGCAGTGTGCGGATAATGAACGTGTCATGCACTTGTTAGGTGTTCACGTGACCACACCTCTTCCACCTCCCAACACAGTTCAGTCAATGTTTACACAGACATTTATTCTAAGCGCCCACATTCTCTAAATGCCAAAACATGCTGGAAATGTTAACTGCAAACATCCACAAATGTGCAGCACTATTTGGCTCTGTTGTAGAGAAAGTAGTTACGTCACATGTGCTATAGTATTAGAATGAAATAACTGCTGTCATCACCGTCAGTTATTTGTTTGTGCAGAATGCAGTGATGTCTTTGTCTAGAGACATTGCATTTCCTTCGTTTACGAGACGACGAAGTATAATTATGAAAATATTATTATCCATAAGACTTGTGTATAAGACTTGTGTATAAGACGTGTGTATAAGCTGGTGCTTGGCAAAACGTAAAATGAGATTTAATGTTGGTTTATCTGATGATACTGAGAATATATAAAAAAATTCCTTCCAAGTTTTGAAAGAATTTCAGTGGTTTCCTCTCATATTTATCCTCTCACCCTGCGCATGATTTACAAGCTGCACATATATTTTCAAATACAATACAGCAGAAGGATTCATACCTACAGCTACAGTGACTCAGGGTTCTTGAGTCCTGTTCTGCCAAACATCAACGTTAGTGATCCTCGCAGCCCAGTATAGACACACAATCACTCAATATTACTATGTAATATTGAACATGCCGTGTCCTCCACCCAGCTGGTAGAAACGACTGTCACCCCAAAACACAAATGAAATCTTAGATTACAGAATTGATAGGCTCCTGAACTCCACAAAATATGACAGTGACAAAGCGACCTTGACAAAACTTCGTCTTTTCCAACTGTTTAAATTACGCCAGGCCCCAGCAAGATATCAAGAAACACCTCTACAAGATATGACCAATACCTTAAAGTCTATGCGAGCCACTGTCCCTTACAGGACCCTCCATCGATCCGGGAAGCATGAGCTTTATGGTAAGCACGACCTCTACTTACCTGATTGGAAACCTGCCCTAGCTAAATAACATCACACACTAAGTGTTCCGTGAAACCTTTCGCAGAACACAGCATGACCTTACAAAACAGAATGAGACACTACATTCATTAGTGTGGCTTCCCAAGGCCAAGGATAATGAGTGATCTACATAAAAATAATGAAGACTGGATAACATCTGAACCAGTCTAAATTTAAAATCGACAAATCCATCACTATTGTGACACCCCGGAATCCCTAAAAGCATGAACATCATTAACACGACTAAAGGTAGAATATCGAACCAAACAGAAGCCCGAACACCATGCCCAGAAAACTATCACGGTGAGTCTGCACTGTATTCACCTGGAACCCCAAACCTCCACAGTGACCTCCAATTACAAGGAATTCTGAAGAATGAGACATTTATGCAACATATGGGAATCTTCATTGAGGAAACGTTTCGTCACACAGTGGCTTCATCAATCCAATACAAAGAAGAACAGTGTAAAAAGAGAGAGTTGGAGTTTGAGGTAATCAGTCCCTCTGTCAAACACTGCAACATCATGGGATCTTCATACAAAGAGTTCTTCAACACTTGTCCAACGTTTGGACGAAGACCTACTTACACTAGTGGATGGTTCCACTGTGACACCGCCTGCTGCTTCGACTCACCTGACTACATTATATAAGCCACCTCTCCGACCATAAGACGTACTTTCTTCAAGCCTGGTGGACTGGACACATCGAATTCAGGCTGAGGGACTGATTAGCTGGAACACCCTCTTTACACCGTTCTTCTTTTATTGGACTGATAGAGCCACTGTGGGGCGAAACGTATCCTCAAAGATTCCCGTATGTTACATAAGTGTTCCGTTCTTTAACTTGTAGGTTTTCTAAACCATTTATCACAAGGAATCCTACCAAGAGAAGGAAAATACCTTCTCCTACCGTATGAGTATTCATGTAGGCACCTTTCATTGATTCATGTGTATGGGTGCTGGACAGTGCTAATTGCATCCTGGATAAATTTCAGAATCATTTGTTAGGTAAAAATCAAAATGGTTGGACTACTTTTACCCTTCTCTCTTCCACACACTTTAATTCATGTCCATTCGTCCTCAACCTTCGTTCTTCCACCTCCTTACCAAGGCTTTGGTCATGGTATGATTTGATTCACTAGACTTAAGAGGTTAAAGACAACAGGAATTGATGATATTTCTGAGCACTTGACATTGTCACTCAGAGTTCACTGTCATTAAAATAGCACAAGAGTATAAACAAGGATAAAATCATGAGACAAAATCAACGAACAAACACTCGGCAAGAATACTATCATATTAGCTTGAAAGAGCCAACATCAATTTAATTATTTATGTCAAAAGTTCCACTACAAGCACTTCAGTAACTATAAGTATGGTGAAGAAGGCGAAAGATACAAGTCTAGGGAACACAAGCTACACATTGGGAACAGGAACACCTGAGAACAAGTGGATGTGGATGAGATGTGTCCACATAACTCTCAAATCGACAGCTT
>WNWK01005948.1:0-112726 GCA_009830355.1 Cherax destructor
GAAATTATGTTTCATAGGACTTTCAAAGTCCCTGTATCGGCTGTCAAATGTCATGTTAAAGAGGACACTTCATTGTCTAACATGCCTGCTGGTGACTTTCAAGGAGTGGTGAAGCATTTTAAGGTTGATGATGCTGTGTATGCAAGGAATTTTGGGAAAGGTGACCCTTGGGTAGAAGGAAAAATTGTGGAGGTATTAGGGTTAGGAATTACAAAGTGTTAATTAGAGGGTTTGGTAACATGATATGGAAAAGGCATATAGATCAGCTCATGCCAAGGTTTAGGAGTGGAGAGCAACCACTGATTCCAACAGTACCAGAAGCAGTAAGGAGTGGTTTAGAGGAACTGGCCACAACAGATAATAATGGTAATAAACTTAAAGAGCAGGTTAGCATACAGGAAGAACCTCCTGGGAGGTTTGCTAAGGGAACCAGCCGGGTGAGAGAAGAGGAGGCACCTCAGGACAGTGCAAACCCTCCAATTCTCCGGCGTTCCAGCAGAGTTGTCAAACCTCCAGATAGGTTGGATTTATAAGTTGGATGATATAATGTAATTTAGGAAAGGAGGAATGTAAGGGATTGGGAGCAGTAGGAGGATTGAATACTGTTTGTTTGGTTCAGTCATTTATAATTGTTTTGTTATTGTTGTTGTTGTTATGGAGCGGTTTTGGAGAGTACATTGTTATGGTTACTCAGTTTTTCAATAACCTACAACCACTACAATGTTACTATTATGTTACCCCATACTCACCCCAAACTAAATACTCATACTATAAATTACTTTCAAAAATGCTCAATGCTATTTTCCTTAAGATGATCTCAATTTTATATTACCATCCTCCTAAACACTTGTTACAATGTAATATCATCATATTGTAATTTTAACAGTGTAATATCATCATATTGTAATTTGAAATCAAATATATAACTAGAATAAACTCAATCAATTTCTCTAATATTATGTACATAGTCTATAAGTCATTAGATTAAGCTGCCCCTAATGCATATGCTGTGGATTCCATCTCACATTGGTCTTCAGATGCATGATAGAACTGATAAATTGGCTAAGTTTTATGCTTTCAAAGATGGGGTAGATTACAATCTTGGCTTGTCAGTTAGCAGTTTGAGAACAATAATACGAAAAGAACTTCAACTGAATTTTATTGACTTAAGACTCAGGGAGATTGACACCAGTCAGTCCATCTATCATCATTCTATCATGCAGGAGGAACCACATGTCTATGGTGCATCCAACAAAATAAGCAGACTCTTGGATGTCACTACCGCCCGCCTCCGGCTGGGTTACAAGTATCTTTGGCAGGTTAAATCACCACCACCAGATGTAGACCAAACAAAATGTAAACATTGCCAGTTGGATTATTGTCACACCCTGCGTCATTATGTACTGGAGTGCGATAAAATTAATGAATTCAGAGACAACTCACTCAGAAATGTTCAAGATATGTCAAAGTATTTTATCCACAGTGGTATATTACAGACCATTTTGGAAAAATACCCTGACTTTGCTCCCTGTAAATAAAGCATTGTCACGTGTGTGTGTACTCACCTAATTGTGGTTGCAGGGGTCGATACTCAGCTCCTGGCCCCGTGTGTGTGTGTGTGTGCGTGTTGATTGCCATTTTGTCCTATGCACATGTCGATTGAAGGCTGGGCCTGTTGTGTACTCACCTAGTTGTGGTTGCAGGGGTCGTGTCATAGCTCCTGGCCCCGCCTCTTCACTGGCCGCTACTGGGTCACTCTCCCTGCGTCATGAGCTTTATCATACCTCTGCTTAAAGCTATGTATTGAGCCTGCCTCGACTACATCGCTTCCTAAACCATTCCACTTCCCGATCACTCTGTGACTGAAGAAATACTTCCTAACATCTCTGTGATTCATCTGAGTCTTCAGCTTCCAACTGTGTCCCCTTGTTGTTGTGTCCCATCTCTGGAACATTCTGTCTCTGTCCACTTTGTCAATTCCTCTCAGTATCTTATATGTTGTTATCATATCCTCCCTATCTCTCCTGTCCTCCAGTGTCGTCAGGTCGATTTTCCTTAACCTCTCCTCGTAGGACATACCCCTTAGCTCCGGGACTAGTCTTGTTGCAAACCTTTGCACCTTCTCGAGCTTCTTCACGTGCTTGGCTAGGTGTGGGTTCCAAACTGGTGCTGCATACTCCAGTATGGGCCTAACGTACACAGTGTACAGGGTCCTGAACGATTCTTTATTAAGATGTCGGAATGCTGTTCTTAGGTTTGCTAGGCGCCCATATGCTGCAGCAGTTATTTGGTTGATGTGCGCCTCAGGAGATGTTCCTGGTGTTATACTCACCCCAAGATCTTTTTCATTGACTGAGGTTTGCAGTCTCTGGCCCCCTAGACTGTACTCCGTCTGCGGTCTTCTTTGTCCTTCCCCAATCTTCATGACTTTGCACTTGGTGGGGTTGAACTCCAGGAGCCAATTGCTGGACCAGGCTTGCAGCCTGTCCAGATCCCTTTGTAGTTCTGTCTGGTCCTCGTCCGATTGAATTCTTCTCATCAACTTCACATCATCTGCAAACAGGGACACTTCGGAGTCTATTCCTTCCGTCATGTCGTTCAAAAATACCAGAAACAGCACTGGTCCCAGGACTGACCCCTGTGGAACCCCACTCGTCACCGGCGCCCACTCTGACATCTCGCCACGTACCATGACTCGCTGCTGTCTTCCTGATAGGTATGTGCGTGTGTGTATGTATATATGTGTGTGTATATGTGTGTGTGTATGTGTGTATGTGTATATGTAAGTGTGTATGTATATGTGTGTGTGTGACCCAACAATAAAATTTGCACCAAGAGCTCATTACAGTTGTGACCGGGTGTAGACTAGTGAATTGTTCATTGCTTTATAATTTGTTCATGATTGTAACCATGTATAAACAATTGTTCATTGCTTTATAATTTGTTCATGATTGTAACCATGTATAAACAATTGTTCATTGCTTTATAATTTGTTCATGATTGTAACCATGTATAAACGTAAGTAAGTAAATTTACTTACATGTTGCATTACCATTGTAACTTGTGAGTTCATTACCTTTGTAGCTTGTTAGTTCATTACCTTTGTAACTTGCTCAGCTATCAAAACTTTGGAGCCCAGTCCCTGGACCCATTATGTACCTCTGTAATCTTTTGACTACCGCCCACAGGATGGGTATGGGGTGCATAATAAAGATATTAAACTAACTCAACCTAATGTCATGGCATGTCAGTGGCTCTCCTGGCACTTCAGTTTATAATTGTAACTACCAATATCTATGTAACATTGCAACGAAATAAAATTTACTTTACTTTACTTTACTAATGACTTGTAAAATTATGAATCGCTGAAAAAAAAAATTTGCTTACTAACTTACTCACTAGGTTAGTTAACCATTAAGCCAACATGGACGGTTTTCAACCAAAGATAAATTATAAGAAATAAGGCAAGTAAGTTTATTTAGGTACAATTATCATATATAGAGTAAATTGCCTAGGATAGCCTAAAATAAAAAGGTCAAGAGTGACTATATTATAAGATGCCATTTCTTCACCAGCAGCAAATACACCGTTGAATTATTTTTTTTTTTTTTTTTTAGTTTAATATCTTTATTATGCAGCCCATACCCATCCTGTGGGCGGTAGTCAAAAGATTACAGAGGTACATAATGGGTCCAGGGACTGGGCCCCAAAGTTTTGATAGCTGAACAAGTTACAAAGGTAATGAACTCCAGGTAGATCTGGTCACAATCATGACAAGTTACAAAGGTAATGAACTAGATCTGGTCACAATCATGACAAGTTACAAAGGTAATGAACTAGATCTGGTCACAATCATGACAAGTTACAAAGGTAATGAACTAGATCTGGTCACAATCATGACAAGTTACAAAGGTAATGAACTAGATCTGGTCACAATCATGACAAGTTACAAAGGTAATGAACTAGATCTGGTCACAATCATGACAAGTTACAAATGTAATGAACTAGATCTGGTCACAATCATGACAAGTTACAAAGGTAATGAACTAGATCTGGTCACAATCATGACAAGTTACAAAGGTAATGAACTAGATCTGGTCACAATCATGGTTGGACGAGAAGCTTCTGTTGTATGACGCTGGCTGATGTCAGACAGGCTGTCAGGCTGACTTTTTTTGGGTTATCCTAAGTTCTCTACACATACGCTGCTATGTATGATAACTGTATCTGTGTATGATAACTGTATCTGTGTATGATAACTGTATCTGTGTATGATAACTGTATCTGTGTATGATAACTGTATTTGTGTATGATAACTGTATCTGTGTATGATAACTGTATATGTGTATGATAACTGTATCTGTGTATGATAACTGTATTTGTGTATGATAACTGTATTTGTGTATGATAACTGTATTTGTGTATGATAACTGTATTTGTGTATGATAACTGTATTTGTGTATGATAACTGTATTTGTGTATGATAACTGTATTTGTGTATACCTGGAAGTTATTAAAGGCTACAAAAATTTTTCATGTGAACATGAATTTCTCGTTTTAAAATAAATTATTATATAAGAAATAGTATCCAAAATTCATGATGTTGCTTTGTTAACCTAAGTTAACATTTACTGATGATATATGTATCAGTTGATTATTTACTATATAAGCTTTTTAAAATATCAAAAGCAATTTACAATTGATTATAAAAGTTATTTATAGTACGTAATATTAACTCATTTTATTTTCAATGACTGAAAAGCTATAATCTTCTTTTATAGATAAAAATTAGTATAAAATTACCAATGATAGGTTTCTTTTTCATTACTTGCAAATAGAGAGGTTTTGTTCAATTAATATATTAGTTAAATTGATTTTTAATAAGAATTCATTTGTTATAACTTATAAGTAATCTTAGGAGAGAAGAATAATTTAATGTTTGGGACAAGTGGCAAAGTTAAGCAATTGGTGAAAGGTGTTTGTTGTGAGGAGGACGAATGATATAATCTCATTTTACGGCAACAACTCTAGTGGATTTTTTTCTATATAACACAGTACTTGACCAACCAGGCTGTGGTTCGTACGTCAGTCTGCGTGCGGCCAGCAGTAACAGCCTGGTTGAGCAGATCCTGATCCACCATGAGGCCTAGTTTCTGACCGGGCCGCGGGGGCGTTGACCCCTGGAACTCTCTCCAGGTATACTCCAGGTAATTTTTGGGGTTATCCTAGGTTCTCTACACATTCGAGTCAGTTTGTATTAGAGATAAAAGCCGGGAGAATACACCGGCGAGGTACTGGAGGTGAAGTGTGAGGTACTGGAGGTGAAGTGTGAGGTACTGGAGGTGAAGTGTGAGGTACTGGAGGTGAAGTGTGAGGTACTGGAGGTGAAGTGTGAGGTACTGGAGGTGAAGTGTGAGGTACTGGAGGTGAAGTGTGAGGTACTGGAGGTGAAGTGTGAGGTACTGGAGGTGAAGTGTGAGGTACTGGAGGTGAAGTGTGAGGTACTGGAAGTGAAGTGTGAGGCACTGGAGGTGAAGTGTGAGGTACTGGAGGTGAAGTGTGAGGCACTGGAGGTCAAGTGTGAAAGTGTGAAACACAGACGATGTAACATCCCCGCAATGAAAAGCAGGGGTGCCACTAACACGATAAGAGACAACACAATAAGTGTCAGGGGCCCAAGACTGTTCAACTGCCTCCCAGCATACATAAGGGAGATTACCAATAGACCCCTGGCTGTCTTCAAGAAGGCACTGGACAGGCACCTAAAGTCAGTACCTGACCAGCCGGGCTGTGGTTCGTACGTAGGGTTGCGTGCGGCCAACAGTAATAGCCTGGTTGATCAAGCCCTGGTCCACCAGACCTGATCACAGACCGGGCCGTGGGGGCATTGACCCCCGAAACCCTCTATAGGTATCACTGGAGTTAAAGTGTGAGGCACTGGGTGTTTAATCTCGATATCGAGACTGATGGTTCCGCTGTAGGTATTTAGTGTATGTTAATCCAGAAAGCAAATGGGCAGGGAAAGAAAATGTGTATTTTGCTAGTAAGAAACTTTCTCCAGCAGAACAAAATTATTCTCAACTTGATAAAAAAGGTTTAGCTGTAGTGTTTGCTGTTACAAAATTCAGATATTTCTGGCTATGGAGAAAGTTTGTTGATCGAAGAGATCGTAAACCATTGCTAGGTTTATTTGGAAAAGGTAAACATATTCCAGTAAATTCAAATGCCAGAATTCAGAGTTGGGCTCTGTTGTTAGCTCAGCATGTTTATAATTTATTATTCAAAGCTGGGAAGGAAACTGTCATTGCAGATGCGTTAAGTAGATTACCTGGAAGATCATGATGTGGAGTCATGTACACCTGTGTAATTAGTGGCTAGCTGTGACAAAGGAACGACTGCTTTGAGCCATTTTTGGTGTCATTTTCAATTTAACTTAGTTCACTGGCGATAATCATCAGGTCTTAAAGATATTTGAGTTTTCCAAGATGATGCTGACTCATTATGCAGCTGGTACAGAAACAAGTTAAGCGGTTGTAAAATAGGCACTGACTGGTTCTCAGAACAAATGTTTTGCTTGTTGGCTTTTTTCCAAATCGGTCGGATGGTTGGAATGACCGAACTGGTGAGACTTGTTAAGGTTCACATATGAAACATGAAAAGTAAACTCAAAGCGGAATTAAATTTAACTGGAGCGCAAACCGCAGGAGTATACAGCGCATTGTGGAAGGGGGGGTGGAAGGTATTCAGGCTCAATTCAGGGAACTGGAGCACAGATCCAATTCCCTAGATCAAGAGCCCCTCACCAGCGTTAAGGAACCTCCCTTGAGAGGTCAAAAAAGTGGAGCAAGATCTTTTCCTTACCAAATTTCGTTTATTCAACAACAAGACAGTCTTGGTTGGCCTCGCAGCAGCGTAAAGCAAAGAGACAGAGAAAACAGGATGATTCTAACCCGAATTATAAATGTGGTTCTCTATTTAGGAAAACAGGGATTGGCATTTCGTGGTCATCACACATATCAAGGTATAGGTTCCCCAAGTACAAATGAAGGCTTTTTTATGGAACTTAAGGTGCTTTTCAAAAATAATACATTACTAGAGCAACATTTATTACTGAGTGATGGAAATGCAACATATCAGCCCAGTTTCTATCAAAGATAATAGATGAAATTCAGGTGGCTAAGTACTTTCCAATAACTGTTGACTCTTACTATTGACATCATAATCCCTCAGTTTTCTATATCCCTGCGATATAATAATATGTAACAGTACACGGTGATGCAGTGGAACGATTTACACAATTCAGCGAATTACGTGGAGCAAGGACTGGAGATTTTTTCAACATTCTTCCAGTAATCAACAATTTAGGGCTGTCAATAACTATGTTACGGTCAATCTTACAATGAATCAGGCATCATGTCGGGTGAAATATCTGATCTCCAAACAGAGATTAGGGAAGTTGTTCCAAATGCACTCTTTACAAACTGCTGTGCACATAATTTAAATTTGGTTTTAATTGATGCAGTAAGCTCCAGTATTCAAACCAAGTTGTTTTTTGGAACTAGAAAAGCCTTACAATATCATTATTATTATAATCAAAACTAAGCGCTAAACCCCCAAGGGTCGTACAGTCTTGCTGAAGGCCTTACAGATGTCCATTTTCAGTTCTTTTTATGGTTTAAATTTTCTCTGAAGGCAGGAAGGTGGAAGGGAGTGTAATATATTGGACAGGTAAGGGCAGCATTTTACTCGCCTCTTACGACACACATGGCTTACAGAGGAAGAATTTTCTTCCACTTCCCCATGGAGATAAGCGGTAATAAATTAGAACACGAACTAGTAAGATAGAAGAAAACCCAGAGGGGTGTGTATATGCTTGTACATGCATGTGCAGTGTGACCTAAGTGTAAGTAGAAGTAGCAAGATATACCTGTTATCCCACGTGTTTATGAGGCAGAAAAAGACACCAGCAATCCTACCATCATGTAAAAGAATTACAGGCTTCCGTTTTACATTCACTTGGCAGGACGGTAGTACCTCCCTGGGCGGTTGCTGTCTACCAACCTACTACCTAGGATATTACTATTATATTCATGAAGATGTGGAAGGAAAGGAGAGGGAGGAATGCTAAACCCGTAGGGGTCATACAGCACCTTGGAGAATGGAAGGCATTCAGATTCAATCAGAGGAAAGCACACTTCCAATTCCTCAGATTAAGAGCCCTCACCAGCATTAAGGAACCTAACTTGAGGGGACCGAGTATTAGGGGCATCAATGGACTCGGGAGTAGATGCAAGGTTTTCTTCCCTGTAAGCAAAGTTGGGTAATGCCCAAATTATATGACTATCAACTCTTTCAAACACAGGATTTCACTTTCCCTAAAGTAAACAAGGCACTTGTGAGAATATGAGGTGTGCTTCACTGCAGTTAAGGCAAGAAAGAGGAGAAAGGCAATCACTATTTGGGTTATGCATTGTCTTCCAAAGATGGGACATTTTGCCTATGACCTGCATTATTATGGCAGGTGGCAGCAGCAACAATTGCAGTATTGTTGCAAACATTATTTTATTCACGTGAAGTGCTAAACCTGCAGGGGTTACATAAAGCGTGGGGAATGGAAGGCATTCAGGTTCATTCCAAGGAAGGGGAGGGCAAGTTTCAGTTCCATCATTGTTGTAGTGTTGGTTTGAGCCCTTTCACCTGCAAACGTTAACCTGCTATGTACTATACCAAGGAAATGTATGGCCATCAAATATCAGTTTAGCTATATTAGTCTAGTATCTTCTCCACGTGTGAGCAGGGCAGACATAAGTGCCCACTGATGATCGAGAGGTACCGATTCTAATTGCTGTATATCCAAAGCGCAGTCTTCAAAAATTTTCCCTACAACCACGTAATCATTACATGGAAGGGGTATGGGTGCACTAAACCTGTAAGTCATACTGTGCCTAGTGGAATGGAAGGCATTTACCACAGGATCAATCCAAGGAAGGGAAGCAGTACAGCCATACTAGCACAAGAACTCTTGACACATGTTAACCAGAACATCTGCTTTTTTCACTTTGCAAAGTGGAATTCACATAGAATCAATTATGCAGATACTGCAACGCAACAGTATTTTGATAGTTTGCATTTTCGATAAATCTTTTTTTGCTTGACCACTAGTTATGAGTGAAAAAGAGATGGATTTGAAAGGGAGCTACCCAGTTGGTTTGCTACACTGCTTCTCAATGATTACACTCACTTTCTACTAGTGGGCCTCACCTGTCTTGTATTATTATTATTATAATCAAAAGAAGCGCTAAACCACAAGGGTTACCTGTCTTGTAGTTAGTTTAGTTTGATATCTTTATTATGCACCCCATACCAATCCTGTGGGTGGTAGTCAAAAGATTACAGAGGTATATAATGGGTCCAGGGACTGGACCCCAAAGTTTTGATAGCTGAACAAGTTACAAAGGTAATGAACTCACAAGTAGTCAGATTATCTGCACCTCACCTTTGTCAGCATACAAGTCCCCATTCTGTTACTTCAGCTTCACACTGTTCTAGACTATGGAGCAGAACTCTCCTCTAGACAGAGGGACTGACCACCTCAAAACTAAGTCTTTGAGTGATAAACTGATTACATTGTTTTTATACCTCTACTGCTTCTGCTGCCTCCTCTGTATTCAACTGAAGCCTACTGTGCAAGCAAAATGTTTCGAAATAAAGATACCTGACTGTTGCATGTCTTAATTATCAGCCTAATGTGTATCCACACCATTAGCATTATGTAATCATGGAGGAGCGCTAAATCCGTAGATTATACAGCGCATCTGGGGGGGGATGGAAGGTATTCAGGCTCAATTCAGGGAACCAGAGCACATATCCAATTCCCTAGATCAAGAGCCCCCTCACCTGCATCAAGGAACTTCCCTTGAGGGGACCATTAGTATTACCGGTGACTGTCCAACAATGCCCAACCTTCAGAATGCAGTGTCACTTTATAAGTGGTATATAATACCAACAAGTTGAATAAAGTACATATGCAACACTAGGTATCTGTCTTGACAAAACATTGTGCCTGTGCTGCAGTATAATAAAAGTAATGAATTACAATCCTGGAGAGGGTAGATGAAGTGAGTAGATAGTCTGAGGTAATCAGTTCCTCAGCCTTGAAACACTAGGTTTTAGCCTAAAGCAAATGAATAAAGCAAATACTTTTATATCAGAAAATGAGTTGTAGCAACACTTGTCAGTCCTGTATATCACTTATAATAAACTTTAACATAGCAACACCACAGTGAATCTTGGTACAGGGGATATTTTCAGCAACTCTCTTGCTATTATATTATTACTAGACATGGAGGAGTGCTATTATTATAATCATAACTAAGCACTTAAGAATTATTATTATTATTATAATCAAAAGAAGCACTAAATCACAAGGGTTATACAGCGCACTTAAAAATTAAATGCAAAATGGGAGTTGACACAGTTACTTTTTGCAGATGATACTGTGCTTATGGGAGATTCTAAAGAAAAGTTGCAAAGGTTAGTGGACGAGTTTGGGAGTGTGTGTAAAGGTAGAAAGTTGAAAGTGAACATAGATAAGAGTAAGGTGATGAGGGTATCAAACGATTTAAATAAAGAAAAATTGGATATCACATTGGAGAGAGGGATTATGGAAGAAGTAAATGTTTTCAGATATTTGGGAGTCGACGTGTCAGTGGATGGGTTTATGAAGGATGAGGTTAACCATAGAATTGATGAAGAAAAAAAGGTGAGTGGTGCGTTGAGGTATCTGTGGAGACAAAAAACGTTATCCATGGAGGCAAAGAAGGGAATGTACGAAAGTATAGTGGTACCAACACTCTTATATGGGTGTGAAGCATGGGTTGCAAATGCTGCAGAGAGGAGGAGGCTGGAGGCAGTGGAGATGTCCTGTCTAAGGGCAATGTGTGGTGTAAATATTATGCAGAAAATTTGGAATGTGGAAATTAGGAGGTGTGGAGTTACTAAAAGTATTTGTCAGAGGGCTGAAGAGGGGTTGTTGAGGTAGTTTGGTCATTTAGAGAGAATGGATCAAAGTAGAATGACTTGGAGAGCGTATAAATCTGTAGGGGAGGGAAGTCGGGGTAGGGGTCGTCCTAGAAAAGGTTGGAGGGAGGGGGTAAAGGTGGTTTTGTGGGCAAGGGGCTTGGACTTCCAGCAAGCATGTGTGAGCATGTTAGATAGGAGTGATTGGAGACGAATGGTTTTTGGGACATGACGATCTGTTGGAGTGTGAGCAGGGTAACATTTTGTGAAGGGATTCAGGGAAACCAGTTAATTGATTTAGTTGGACTCGAGTCCTGGAAATGGGAAGTACAATGCCTGCACTTTAAAGGACGGGTCTGGGATAGTGACAGCTGGGAGGGACTATTCTCAGCTGTCATATCTGAGCACCTCTGCAAAGACAGTGATTATGTAAGAGTGTGGTGAAAGTGTTGAATGATGATGAAAGTATTTTCTTTTTGGGTCACCCTGCTCGGTGGGAGACGGCCGACTTGTTGGAGGAAAAAAAAAAAAAAAAAAACTAAGCGCTGAACCCATAAGGAAACGAGTGCTAAACTTGTACGGGTCATACAGTGCCTGAGGAAATGGAAGGCATTCAGGCTCGATTCAAGGAATTAGAGCACAGGTCCAATTCCTTAGATCAAGATCCCCTTACCAGAATCAAGGAACCTCCCTTGAAGGGGTAACAACTGTTTAGAATGACCTACTTCCACTAGTGGTCCCAGCTCACCTGTGACCTTACCTCCAAGCTGTTACACCTCCCTGGTATACAAGTCTAAAGCCTCATTAAATTTGCTTTAGGCTAAGAGATTATCTTTTACCAAGACCTCAAACTGCCTCTCTTCTTCATCTACGGTCTCAGGGATTGTAGGTCATTCAAGTGAAGCCTGCAGCATTGGCCAAACATTTCATCAATAACAATAATATAGGCTAATTAAGCACCAAACCAGAAAGTTGCAGTGTTACAGGGAGGGAGGGATGTGTGAGAGGAATAAGAAGGTAGGAGGAAGAGTTTGTAAAGGTAAGGGTAGGTGGGGGTAGGGGGAGAATGCAAGACATAAATTAAAATTAAAGATGGTGCAATTAGTTAATTTGTTAAAAAGTCGAAAAGGAAGTCTGCATCAAAGGTTGGACTTCCAGCAAGGTTGTCAGTCAGTGTGTTAGGGTGGTGGTCATGTTAGAAATTAATTCTGCATGCTCACTGATAGACAGGAACATCTTTTGAGATGTAGTAAACTATCAATGCAGCATGACAGTTTTCGCAGAGCAGTGCCAGATATTTTTCCATGAGGTATTTGTTAGGTGCATGTGGCCGATACCTAGACAGAAAAGTGCAGCCTCCCAAACACGACAGCAGAGAGATGATGGCCAGAAACCTAAACACGGTTTGACAGAAAACCATTTTTTTGTGGTCCAACTTTGGCCACCGTTGTTGCAAACGATTGCAGCTATTGAAAGATCTCTGAATAACAGTAAGAATACCTGTGTGAAGTGGGGGATGTTATAAACAGCTGACCAAGCAGCTGAGTGTGTTCATTACCTGAACATAAGTGTCCAGGGATCCAGAAAAATTATGACGTCTTTGTTTACTAGAAATGTGACATAACCAAAGTTCTATATAAAGAACAATGGGATGAAGGTATTAAAATTTCTGGATAGTCTGTAATGCATTGTAGGAGTCTGGAATAACTACGAGGTATCAATTTATCATAATCATAACTAAGCGCTAAACCCATAAGGGTCATACAAAGTATCAAGTCAGCTGGAATGCTGGCACTGAAATCAGACAATGAGGTGTTGCAGTATCAGGTTTGAAGAAAGATTTGTGGACAACTAAGGGTGCCACTGAGATAAGGGGGTCCAGGAGGTAAAACATTAATACAGCCAAGGAGAAACTCGAGCCCATACATTCCCTTCCTCAGTGTGACAAGCAGTGCTGATGCTGCATGGATAGATACTTAGTTTTGAAAGTGTCTTACTCATTTCAAGGTGGAGTGTTGGTAGACAGTCAGGTGTGAAAGTGTATCCTAAATAAATATAAGCCCATTATTAGAATAAAAAAGAAGCACTAAACCAAATATAAGCCCAGTGAATACAAATACTGTTACTTGGGTAATAATCTTATATAAAGATCAACAATACAGACAGAGCAATCTATTATTAAACACGAGGATTCACTCAGTGAGAACCTAAGGTAGGTTAGGTTAGGTGTGCCTAGTTCTCCCTCTAACATAAAATTTTCCTGAATTAAAGTTCCCATTTAATCAGAACTTGTTCTGTCTAGGTGTCCTTTATTTACTCTGTGGCTTACTTTCAAATAGTAAAAAAATATTATATCTTTGTCCCATATACAGGACTTAGAAATAAAATGAATAATGAACATTTCTTCAGATATTTAATATTACACCGTCCCAAAAACAATGAACACTTGTGTTTTCATATGGCACGACTGGTATGTAATTTGGGAATAATCTGACATTGATTTCTTTTATTAAAAATGTACATACATACATACAGCAATATAATATAGCATATGGACAAATATGTGCATATTTAGTAGTGTAAATAGTACAAAGAAACTTGAATAAAAGATCTGAATGAAGCTATAAATAAGGATTTAATATATCATGCAATACATTCATCCCTTGATGACAGCTATTGGTCGAAGCTTGATGCATTTCTTGCTGATTCCCGCTGCATGGCACGTGTCAACAACATCGGTAACATTCTTGTAAGACTCTGGAGCCTCTTCCATGACTAATTTTGGGGAAGCCACTCTGATGCTTATGCCTTGTTCTTGAAGCTTAATTAAAACATCAGTGTAATCCAGGTTTCTGCGAGACTTGGCACGAGAGAGCGCGCGACCCTGTGAAAACAGTTGAAGAATTTATTACAAAATTCAAAATGCAATTAAGCATCTTTAAGAAACTGAATTAATAAAAAAAATTCAGGTACAGACTATCGAGTGTTAACTTAGATGACAAATATGTTATATAAACCTTAAGTGATAGATCTAAGGCCAAGCTGCAAGAGAGGAAGACCCCTTGAAACTGTTCACATGTACACTAATATGATTGATTTTTTTTTTTCAACAAGTCGGCGGTCTCCCACTGAGGCAGGGTGACCCAAAAAGAAAATATTTTCATCATCATTCAACACTTTCACCACACTCATACATAATCACTGTCTTTGCAGAGGCGCTCAGATACGACAGCTGAGAATAAGTCCCTCCCAGCTGTCACTATCCCAGACCCCTCCTTTAAAGTGCAGGCATTGTACTTCCCATTTCCAGGACTCAAGTCCAACTAAATCAACTAACTGGTTTCCCTGAATCCCTTCACAAAATGTTACCCTGCTCACACTCCAACAACTCGTCAGGTCCCAAAAACCATTCGTCTCCATTAACTCCTATCAAACATGCTCACACATGCTTCCTGGAAGTCCAAGCCCCTTGCCCACAAAACCTCCTTTACCCCCTCCCTCCAACCTTTTCGAGGACGACCCCTACCCCGTCTTCCTTCCCCTACAGATTTATACGCTCTCCAAGTCATTCTACTTTGATCCATTCTCTCTAAATGACCAAACCACCTCAACAACCCCTCTTCAGCCCTCTGACAAATACTTTTAGTAACTCCACACCTTCTCCTAATTTCCACATTCCGAATTTTCTGCATAATATTTACACCACACATTGCCCTTAGACAGCACATCTCCACTGCCTCCAGCCGCCTCCTCACTGCAACATTTGTAACCCATGCTTCACACCCATATAAGAGTGTTGGTACCACTATACTTTTGTACATTCCCTTCTTTGCCTCCATGGATAACATTTTTTGTCTCCACAGATACCTCAACGCACCCCTCACCTTTTTTCCTTCATCAATTTGGTTAACCTCATCCTTTATAAACCCATCCGCTGACACATCAACTCCCAAATATCTGAAAACATTTACTTCTTCCATAATCCCTCTCTCCAATGTGATATCCAATTTTTCTTTATTTAAATCGTTTGATACCCTCATCACCTTACTTTTATCTATGTTCACTTTCAACTTTCTACCTTTACACACCCTCCCAAACTCGTCCACTAGTAACTGTGTTAACTCCCATTTTGCATTTAATTCCCCATAATTTAATCCCACCCCTCTCCCCAACACCCTAGCATTTACTTCTTTTACAACCCCATCTATAAATATATTAAACAACCATGGTGACATTACACATCCCTATCTAAGGCCTACTTTTACCGGGAAGTAATCTCCCTCTCTCCTACACACCCTAACATGAGCCTCACTTCTTTCTTTCAACAAATCGGCTGTTTCTCAGCAAGGCGGGGTGGCCCAAAGAGAAAAACAAAAGTTTCTCTTTTTAACTTTAGTAATGTATACAGGAGAAGGGGTTACTAGCCCCTTTCTCCCGGCATTTTAGTCGACTCTTACGACACGCATGGCTTACGGAGGAAGAATTCTGTTCCACTTCCTCATGGAGATAAGAGGAAATAAGAACAAGAACTAGTAAGAAAATAGAAGAAAACCCAGAGGGGTGTGTATATATATGCTTGTACATGAATGTGTAGTGTGACCTAAGTGTAAGTAGAAGTAACAAGACATACCTGAAATCTTGCATGTTTATGAGACAGAAAAAAAGACACCAGCAATCCTACCATCATGTAAAACAATTATAGGCTTCCGTTTTACACTCACTTGGCAGGACGGTAGTACCTCCCTGGGTGGTTGCTGTCTACCAACCTACTACCTACTATCCTACTAGCCTCACTATCCTCATAAAAACTCTCTATAGCCTCTTTACTTGCAACATTTGCCACATTACTCTCCTATCCACTATCATATGCCTTTTCTAAATCCATAAATGCAATGAAAACTTCTCTACCTTTATCTAAATACTGTTCACACATATGCTTCACTGTAAACACTTGATCTACACATCCCCTACCCACTCTAAAGCCTCCTTGCTCATCTGCAATCCTACTCTCTGTCTTACCTCTAATTCTTTCAATAATAACCCTACCATACACTTTACCTGGTATACTCAGTAAACTTATTCCCCTATAATTCTTACAATCTCTTTTATCCCCCTTCCTTTTATATAAAGGAACTATACATGCTCTCTGCCAATCCCTAGGTACCTTCCCCTCTTTCATACATTTTTTTTTTTTTTCAACAAGTCGGCCGTCTCCCACCGAGGCAGGGTGACCCAAAAAGAAAGAAAATCCCCAAAAAGAAAATACTTTCATCATCATTCAACACTTTCACCACACTCATACATAATCACTGTCTTTGCAGAGGAGCTCAGATACGACAGCTGAGAAAAGTCCCTCCCAGCTGTCACTATCTCAGACCCCCCCTTTAAAGTGCAGGCATTGTACTTCCCATTTCCAGGACTCAAGTCCAACTAAATCAACTAACTGGTTTCCCTGAATCCCTTCACAAAATGTTACCCTGCTCACACTCAAACAGATCGTCATGTCCCAAAACCATTCGTCTCCATTCACTCCTATCTAACACGCCACACATGCTTGCTGGAAGTCCAAACCCCTCGCCCACAATACCTCCTTTACCCCTTCCCTCCAACCTTTTCTAGGACGACCCTACCCGCCTTCCTTCCCTACAGATTTATACGCCTCCAAGTCATTCTACTTTGATCCATTCTCTCTAAATGACCAAACCACCTCAACAACCCTCTTTCAGCCCTCTGACAAATACTTTTAGTAACTCCACACCTTCTCCTAATTTCCACATTCCGAATTTTCTGCATAATATTTACACCACACATTGCCCTTAGACAGGACATCTCCACTTGTCTATGGAAGTAAAGAGGGGAATGTATGAGAGTATAGTTATACCAACGCTCTTATATGGGTGTGAAGCATGGGTGATGAATGTTGCAACGAGGAGAAGGCTGGAGGCAGTGGAGATGTCATGTCTGAGGTCAATGTGTGGTGTGAATATAATGCAGAGAATTCGGAGTTTGGAAATTAGGAGGAGGTGCGGGATTACCAAAACGATTGTCCAGAGAGCTGAGGAGGGGTTGTTGAGGTGGTTTGGACATGTAGAGAGAATGGAACGAGACAGAGTGACTTCGAGAGTGTATAAATCTGTAGTGGAGGGAAGGCGGGGTAGGGGTCGGCCTAGGAAAGGTTGGAGGGAGGGGGTAAAGGAAGTTTGTGTGCGAGGGCTTGGACTTCCAGCAAGCATGTGTGAGCGTATTTGATAGGAGTGAATGGAGGCATATGGTTTTTAATACTTGACGTGCTGTTGGAGTGTGAGCAAAGTAACATTTATGAAGGGATTCAGGGAAACCGGCAGGCCGGACTTGAGTTCTGGAGATGGGAAGTACAGTGCCGGCACTCTGAAGGAGGGTGTTAATGTTGCAGTTTTATAACTGTAGTGTAAAGCACCCTTCTGGCAAGACAGTGATGGAGTGAATGATGATGAAAGTTTTTCTTTTTCGGGCCACCCTGCCTTGGTGGGAATCGGCCGATGTGTTAATAAAAAATCTCCACTGCCTCCAGCCTCCTCCTCGCTGCAGCATTTGCAACCCATGCTTCACACCCATATAAGAGTGTTGGTACCACTATACTTTCGTACATTCCCTTCTTTGCCTCCATGGATAACGTTTTGTCTCCACAGATACCTCAATGCACCACTCACCTTTTTCCTTCATCAATTCTATGGTTAACCTCATCCTTCATAAACCCATCCGCTGACACGTCAACTCCCAAATATCTGAAAACATTTACTTCTTCCATAATCCCTCTCTCCAATGTGATATCCAATTTTTCTTTATTTAAATCGTTTGATACCCTCATCACCTTACTCTTATCTATGTTCACTTTTAACTTTCTACCTTTACACAATCTCCCAAACTCGTCCACTAACCTTTGCAACTTTTCTTTAGAATCTCCCATAAGCACAGTATCATCAGCAAAAAGTAACTGTGTCAACTCCCATTTTGCATTTAATTCTCCATAATTTAATCCCACCCCTCTCCCCAACACCCTAGCATTTACTTCTTTTACAACCCCATCTATAAATATATTAAACAACCATGGTGACATTACACATCCCTGTCTAAGACCTACTTTTACCGGGAAGTATTCTCCCTCTCTCCTACACATCCTAACCTGAGCCTCACTATCCTCATAAAAACTCTTTACAGCCTTCAGTAACTTACTACCTATTCCATACACTTGCAACATTTGCCACATTGCTCCCCTATCTACTCTATCATATGCCTTTTCTAAATCCATAAATGCAATAAAAACTTCTCTACCTTTATCTAAATACTGTTCACATATATGCTTCACTGTAAACACTTGATCTACACATCCCCTACCCACTCTAAAGCCTCCTTGCTCATCTGCAATCCTACTCTCTGTCTTACCTCTAATTCTTTCAATAATAACCCTGCCATACACTTTACCTGGTATGCTCAGTAAACTTATTCCCCTATAATTTTTACACTCTCTTTTATCCCCTTCCCTTTATATAAAGGAACTATACATGCTCTCTGCCAATCCCTAGGTACCTTCCCCTCTTTCATACATTTATTAAACAAAAATACCAACCAATCCAACACTATATCCCCCCTGCTTTTAACATTTCTGTCATGATCCCGTCAGTTCCAGCTGCTTTGCCCTCTTTCATTCTACGTAATGCCTCACGCACCTCCACCACACTCACATCCTGCTCTTCTTCACTCCTAAACAATGTTGTACCTCCCTGGCCAGTACATGAAATTACCGCCTCCCTTTTTTCATCAACATTTAAAAGTTCCTCAAAATATTCCCGCCATCTACCCAATACCTCCAGCTCCTCATCTACTAACTCCCCTACTCTGTTTTTAACTGACAAATCCATTCGTTCCCTAGGCTTTCTTACCTTGTTTATCTCACTCCAAAAAAATTTCTTGTTTTCAGCAAAATTTCTTGACAGTGCCTCTCCCATTCTTTCATTTGCTCTTCTTTTGCACTCTCTCACCACTCTCGTCACCTTTCTTTTACTCTCCATATACTTTGCTCTTCTATTAACACTTCTGTTTTGTAAAAACCTCTCATAAGCTACTTTTTTCTCTTTTATCACACCCTTTACTTCTTCATTCCACCACTCACTCCTCTTTCCTCCTGCACCCACCCTCCTATAGCCACAAACTTCTGCCCTACATTCTAATACTGCATTTTTAAAACTATCCCAACTCTCTTCAACCCCCCCACTACTCCTACTTGCACTATCCCACCTTTTTGCCAATAGTTGCTTATATCTCACCCTAACTTCTTCCTCCCTTAGTTTATACACCTTTACCTCTCTCTTACTTGCTGTTGCATTTTCTTTTTGTCCCGTCTACCTTTTACTCTAACTGTAGCTACAACTAAATAATGATCCGATATATCCATTGCCCCTCTATAAACATGTACATCCTGAAGCCTACCCATCAACCTTTTATCCACCAATACATAATCTAACTACTTTCATTACGTGTTATATCCTCAACAAATTATTTTTAATAACACACACGCATGTGCAGTCATGTATTGTATGCATGAGTGTGCACACATGCACACACAAATTCATCACACACACACTTGCACAAAAGGGTAAACACAAACATGCAGGTGCAATAAGGTGCATAAAAAGATAGGCACAAACACTTGCTCAAACATGTGTGCGTGCATGCGTGCGCACACACAGAATAAATAAACTTATTTACTTAAGTATAACCTAAATGACTTTCAATTCAGTGCTATCTAACTCACAGTCACCACCTACATATGTGTTGCTGCTGCCGCCTTCAAGGAACCTGTCCTCAAGAAGCAACCTATCAGATACTACTGACCATAAGTCAACCCTGGCCGTAAGATGTGAGCCAGAATTTCAAAGCAACCAATAATTAGGACAGGATTATAATTCTGAGCAAATTTATTTAGTAAAAATAAATTAATAATAATGAACAACAAAAAGGTTGCCTACTACAGAGAGGTAGATATACAAGTCTGTTAGAGGTGTTAAATATATACGACATATTGGAGGTAAATGTACAGT
This sequence comes from Cherax destructor, assembly GCA_009830355.1. NCBI lineage: Eukaryota > Metazoa > Arthropoda > Malacostraca > Decapoda > Parastacidae > Cherax > Cherax destructor. The sequence continues at coordinate 20,097 of WNWK01005948.1, forward strand.
AAGTGTGATAAAATGGACTTCACCCCAAAGCGGCTGAAACAGACAAAGGCTCAACATGCATGTTTTATGGGGTATATGACTAAAATAGCCATGAAGCAAGCCAAATCCAATATATCGAATGACTATCTGGTTCGGTCATGCATTTGATAAAATGGACCGACTCTACTTAATTCACAAGTTTGTATGGTCCGAGGTTCATTCTGGGCCCATCCAATTTCACTGTTCCTGGGCAGTAGAACCAGTGACTGCCCAGGTTAGTGTGTTATTGTCTGCATACACGCTCACACCATTTCATCTCTAATTTTCCTCTAGATTTACTGTGTTTTTATTGTTTTATTAAAGTACAATACAAGTTATCAACAATGGCCTTTAAAGGAAAGTGATAGTGCCAAGAAGAAGCATGTAACCTTAACTAAATTAATAAGAATGCTGGAGGTTGGTGTTTCAATAGCCCCGATGTGTAAGGGGAGTATGGCACAGCAAAACAGACAAAGTTCTTGGTACCCTCATAATTGAGGATAGTGGTGATGATGATGATGAAGAGACAGGGGTCATCAAAATTGTCAGCAGTACGAGATGTGATCAATTTTCTCATCGCATATACTGACCTCTCCGACAAGAGAAATGCAGGCCTATTATCAGAACTAAACACTTTTAGGGAAACTGTCATAAGGGAGCAGCATCAGCATGCTAAACAAATTAAGCTGGATTCATTCTTTAAACCTGTTCCTCATTCTACATCTCCCAAACCATCTACTATTAAGCCTGAGCCATCTACGTCTCCACAGCCATCTACATCTCCCTCACCATCTACCTGTCTGTCTCCCACACAATCTGTAATGTAGCTACAGGAACTTTACAACTCCACTGATTCAGGGTAAGTTATTTTGAATCACCACTAGACCTCATGGGAATACTGTACTGTATTGTACATCATTCCACAAGAAAAGGGAAGAAAAATTATTATACTGCACTCTGTTGTAGTGTGCTGTACTTTTAACTCATTTTCTTTTCAGATACATTTACAGGTAATACTGTATTGTACTCTAGTTTATTCTTATTATGTTCAGTAGTCCATCAATACAGCAGACTAAGTCAGTCTTGTTGATCACTTGTCCATGTCCAGTAGTCGACAAATTGAGCAAATACAAAAAAAACTATTTCTATACAGTAGCATACAGTATAGTATACAATTATGGTAACTGACATGAATAAACTACTTATACAAAGCCCCTTGTTATGCAAAGCATTTCAGGCAGCCTTAAAACTCCCTTATAATTACAAGACAATGAGACGCATCCACTTAATTGAAACTTTTCGTTATAATGGAATTTTCAGTAAAACAAATATCCCCTCCTCTTTTTAATCCATTTTATTGGATGTTTACTGTACGTATATGAATTACTGGATGTAAATATATATGACTGTTATTGGAGGTAAATGTATACAACTTATCTAATATCTCAACTTCTTTGAAACATCAAGAATTTATTCTTATTCTTGATGAATTAGACAACTACAACACCTGAGTATCTTTACTTTGTAGACATTTCGCCATTGAATACCTTTATCAATACATGGACATGTTACACACACAACCCACACATATAAAAGGGAGGAGCTTACGACGACGTTTCGGCCCGACTTGGACCATTTACAAAGTCACACTAACACACAGAGACGGAGGAAGGGGTATTTATAGGCAGGCAGACAGGGGAGGGTACAAGAGAGTGGGGAAATAATGGAGTAAGTAGTGGAAGTGGTAGTAGTAGTAATAGTAGTAGTGGAGACAGTCATATTCTAGGAAGGGAGCACTGCAACGAGGCTAGCGGCCCGCAAGGGTGGGACGAGAACACAGAGGGAGGAAAGGCGAATAAAATGAAGGACAAGTCGCCGCCTGGTTGAATCCTCCCTTATACACAACTTTCCCTGTATGAATCTTAGCCCTGGCTTTGTCTCTGTTGATGCTTTCCTCTCTCATTACATTGTTAAATGCTCTAAACTTCAGAACACCCGTGACTTAACCTGATTCCTTCCCCTTTCATCTCTTCCCCCTTCTCCTTTTTTCTCCTATGGGTTTTCCTTTCTTTCTTTTCTTTTGCCTTGTATTTGTCCTTCATTTTATTCGCCTTTCCTCCCTCTGTGTTCTCGTCCCACCCTTGCGGGCCGCTAGCCTCATTGCAGTGCTCCCTTCCTAGAATATGACTGTCTCCACTACTACTATTACTACTACTACCACTACTTACTCCATTATTTCCCCACTTTCTTGTACCCTCCCCTGTCTGCCTGCCTATAAATACCCCTTCCTCCGTCTCTGAGTGTTAGTGTGACTTTGTAAATGGTCCAAGTCGGGCCGAAACGTCGTCGTAAGCTCCTCCCTTTTATATGTGCGGGTTGTGTGTGTATTGTTCCAGTCACGGTATTGTGCCTTTTTTGTTATACATGGACATGATGTGAAGACGAAATATACACAAAAGACAAGGGAATATGAGGTAATCAGTCCCTCAGCCTAGGAGCAGGTGATGAGCACCACTGTCTTGAAGAATCTGAAGCACAAGCAGGAACATTGGCACTTGTATATGTACTGGTATCAGATGAGGTGCAACAGACAAAGTACTGTTACTGGTAGGTGGAATTTCCCAGTGGAAGCAGGTCATACCAAAGAGTTGGGCCAAGAGTACATAAGTAGGGTGTGAAGATGTCCTATGTACAAAGATTCCATGATGTTGCTGTGTCTGACAAGTTGTATATCAGTGGTATACAACACCGACAAATTATCGGTATTGCACACCACTGATATACATGCTTCACGAAATCATACTGCAATACAGTTTTAAACACACACGGCCTTGAGTTTTACAACTCACTCGCCTTGAGTTCAAACCCCACCAATTCCATGGTTTAATATACATGTTTTTTTTCTTTTTTGCAGTTCTAGGATCAATTACATTCCTCTTGGGTGCCATTGTCACCATCCACAAATGTGATGGAATGATGAAAATATCAAGTTTACTCACTAACACAGGCCGAGTGTGGTACTGGACGTGTACAGACGAAGCACTAGATGAGGGAGGCTGTGTACATTACATAGGCCTCCTCATAGAACAATGGACTCTCTGATGCTCACTGAGACAGAGGAGAAAGACCGCGGAGCGTGCCACATTTTCCCCTACATATGCTCCACCGTGTAAACAATTTTTTGTGGTGTGATCACCAAAAATATGCTGCAATTTTGCAACCATGTTAGAATGAAAACATGTTGACAGATCCCATGTTATCCAATGGCATACTATAACTAGGAACTGGGTCAATTTGAGCAATAGAATTGGCCTAAAATAGAACTCAGAGTGAGTGCATTTGCTGATGCATAAATTACACCCAGATTGACAAATTTGCCCGTGTAATTCCACAAGTTTTCATTAAATTTCACATTTTTTGGTGTCATTACCTTCAGAAAAAGATTCTCTACCATTTCCGTATTTTTTTTAAATTGCAAAACTGACAGGACCTTTAATTTCAGTGGAAATGACGATGAAAGGATTAACCGTGACAGTCTTGGACAACTCAGAACACACCTCTGGTAATAGCACGGGTGTCTTAAGGAAAAATGGAGTTCACTTCACTTAAAATTTACTTAATGATTTCTCAGTAAAGCAACCCGACAGTTAAATTGGGGTGAAGAGTATAAATAGAAAACAATCCTTAAAAACTGCCAGCAGCAGCAGTGGCAGCAGCAGCAACAGTGAATACATTTAGCAGTATATTCACAGCACTAAATTATTTAGGCAAGGTATGAAAAATATTTAATAATTGGAAATCTTAATAACCAGTGTGCTTTGGTTAAAAAGATAAAAGGGTTAAATGAAGAAACTGATGACTTACAGCACCATGGCATGTTGATCCAAAGGTTTCCATCATACCCTGCTCAGTTCCTGTTAATACATATGAACAAGTGCCCATTGTTCCACCAATCAGCACAGGTTGTCCTGTCAGCTGATAATCAACAGGAATTAGAGGATGGTGCGGAGGAAAGGCCCGAGTCGAACCCTGTTAGTAAAAAAAAAAACATATTACTGTAATTCCTATACAGTGGACCCCCGGTTTTCGTAATTTATTCGTTCCAGAATGCTGTTCAAGTGCCATTACCAAACAAATTTATTCCCATAAGGAATAATGTAAATTAGACTAGTCCTTTTAGACCCCAAAAAATACACTTACAAAAGCACTTACAAAAAACACTTACATAATTGTTCGAGTTTGGAGCATAACGAACACCAGGGGTCCACTGTATTAATTTCAATTTTTAACTAGTGTAACAATAATACTATACAATACAACGCTTTCATATTATCTTCACTTGTAATACACAAATAACCTGTACAAAGGAGAAAAACTTGTGACGATGTTTCGGTCAGACTTGAACCATTAGTCACACACTAGTTAATGGTCCAAGTCGGACCATTAACTAGCGTGGTAAGTTTCTTTCTGTTATGGGTGGATTATTTGTGTATTGTTACAGTCATGGTACTGAGCCTTTTTATTCTTTATTCAGTTGTATGATTCCACATAAGAATCAATTAAAAATAAGGAGCGGGTCCAAGGATAAAAGTTTAAGAACATAAGAATGGAGGAACACTGCAGAAGGCCTACTGGCTCATACAAGGCAGGTCCTTATCAAAACCACCACTACCTAAGAATCAAAACCACCCTGGTGATGGTACTGTATAATAGCGAATATCCAAAAGAACTTGGTCCAGAACCCTTTTGAATCGGTTTGCATTTTAAACTAGAAAATCCAAAAAACATTGGGGAATCAACAAAAATAATATCTGCTGCCAGACCCCATTTGTTGATACAGCACAATACATTACTGTGTTGTGGTTGAGCAGTAGTGTGATTCGAGGTGACCATATGCTTTTATATGGACCATGTGAACATGAAGCACTACCTGAAGGTAGTAAATTTACTAACTGGTACTGCATTATTTTCTTTGACACTGAATGAGAAAAACTAATATGTGTATACTATATTGGGGCGATATATAATATATATGCACGATAGTGCCCCTGTATCACAAAGCCAAAAAAATAGCCAAGTGGCTTGCTGAGAAAAATATTGAGGTTTTACAGTGGCTGGGGAATAGTCCAGATCTCAATCCTATTAAGAATACCCAGAAAATAATGAAAAAGATGGAATCCTGCCACATTTCATCCATATCATGCCTGCAGCAGATCAAGGACATTTCGGTCACCCAGTTATCCAATGATTACTTCAGCAAGTGTTTAGAGCTACACACTCAGTGGCCACTTCATTAGGTACACCCTTCTAGTACTGGGTAGGGATCCCCTCCCTTTACCCTCATAACAGCCTGAATTCTTGTATACAGTATGACATTCTAGTATCCATTCAGTACTTTTTATTCCTCAGCTATGACCTCTTATTCTGCTACTTGAGGTGTTAAGAAATCTTCCTTATTAACTTCCTCATATCTTTTTGCAATCTTATGTAGCTATCATATCTTCTTTTGACTCATACCAGCCAAAGATGGTATATACAATTCTTTCAGCCATTACATGGCTCATCTTTGGACTATCATGTTTGTCTGTTTTGAAAATACAAACATTATCCAACATGATTTTTTTTTTTCAAGTTTCTCCATCCATATACTATATGCTTGCTAGTGCAGAATACTGTACAGGATTTTTAGTTTCATTAATATATATTGGGTCTATGAAAGACAAGGTAAATCATACAACAAAAGTAGGAAAGATGGTTGCTGGAATGATAAGCCATCTGCAGAAAGTTTATCATTGCATGCAAAATGAAGAATGTCTCGGTGACACCAACACTTGTAAAGGTACATGACAGTCTCTTAATATTGTAGAAAGGAGACTAGAAACAGTGGAGATTTTATGAACGAGATTAATCCTATTCTTTCAACAAAAAGGTTGTACTCCACCGAGGCAGGTTGACCTAAAAAGAAAAGCGAAAGTTTTTCTCTTTAAATTTAGTAATTTATACAGAAGGGGTTACTAGCTCCTTGCTACCAGCATTTTAGTTACTTCTTAAGACACGCACGGCTTACGGAAGAAGAATTTTTTTCCACTTTCCCCTTCCCCATGGAGATAAGAAATAAAAAAAACAAGAACTATTAAGAAAATAGAAGAAAACCCAGATGGTTGTGTGTACATGTATATATATATATACATATATATGTACATGCATGTGTAGTGTGACCAAAGTGAAAGTAACAGTAGCAAAATATACCTGTTATCTTGTGTGTTTATAAGACAAAAAAAATACACCAGCACTCGTACCATCGTTTAGTGGTACATATACAAGTTATAATTCGGAGAGTGTTGTTGGTGTAGCGCGTGTGCGGGTGCATTTTAGAATAAAAATAAAAGATTGTTTTGAGATTTGACATGATTAATATAGTATTCACAAAAGTCAGGAACATTATACTCAAGAGTTCTGGAGGAGAGAAGTAAAATGTTCACACTTTAAGGTGAATGATAATGTTGTGGTAAATCCACTAAATCCATTGAAAATATTTTCTAAATACAGTGGAACCTTGGTTTTCGTATGCCCTAGTTTGTATGTAAAACTATAGTTTTTCTCTATAAAATGTACTTTTTGTTAATATTTTTGGGTGTCTGGAATGAATTAATTAGATTTACATTATTTCTTATGGGAAATATTAACAAAAAATACATTTTATAGAGAATAACTATACTAGTTTTACATACTACAAACTAGGGCATACAAAAACTGAGATTCCACTGTATTGTAACTTCATAGACTAGTTTTGACAGAGCCAAATCCAAAAGTCCAGATGACTTAAATACTGTATAATTAATAACATTACTAGTAAAGTGGAAAAAAGTAATGCTATATTTGATCAAAAAAGTAACAATGCACTTGTAACTACTCATGTGCGAGCTGCCAGCTATCTCCTAAATACTAGGCCATAAAGAGTATACAAGTCTAGAATGGAAAGTCACACTGCATACTAACAGTCATGCATTCACTGCATGAATTTGTTCCTTTTATTTCACCATTTACAGAATAAACTTTTATGAAGTGGACATTCATAAAGTATGATTGGCTTATCTAAACTTTTCATATTTAGCAACAATTCCAGCAGTTGCTCTCGTACTACTGTACATACTGTCATAACACATTCACAAGCTGAAATATCAACCCTAACAAAGTTCAAAAATAAAAGCTACTCTCCAAGCATATTGAGCAAGCAACTCTAGCCTTTGCTGTGGCCAATCCTATACATAAAAACTGATAAAAGATAAAATTATTTTATCTTTACCTTTCTATGTACAAGCAGAGTGCGAAGTTTTCCATCTACCCAGTGTTGTTCAATCTTGGCAATATTGTGAGACACGTCGTAGATAACATGCATGTCTAGGTCGTCGGGACTCAACTGGAACTGCTTGGCAAATGCCTAAAATAATTATTAGTCAGAATGTATTCTTTAAATTAAAGAAAACAAGTACAGGTATGTCACAAACAAAAAAAAACAACCTACAAAATACAACTTGTCCCTCAGCCTCAGTCACTCTGGTGTGCCCCTTCCTCCACTGAAGAAATAAGCAACTACTACATTATGATAGTAACTGCAGCAGGGATAATGAGGGAAGTGAAGATAAATACGACTACGCTTGGAAGAGAAAAATCTAGCATTTTATTTTTATCAACACTGTCTTCCACTGAGGTAGGGTGACCTGAAAAGAAACCTTTCACCATCACTCACATTCCATGTATATAGCATTAGAAGACAAAAAAAAAAAAATTATATTGTTACTATATACGTACAGTGGTACCCCGAGTTTTGTACAGCTCCTACCTCGAACAATTATGTAAGTGTATTATTGTAAGTGCTTTTATAAGTGTATTTTTGGGGGTCTGAAACGGACTAATCTAATTTACAGTATTCCTTATAGGAACAAATTCATTCGGTAACGGCACTTGAACAGACTTCTGGAACAAATTATGGCCGAAACTTGGGGTACCACTGTACATATATGTAGCATATATTCCAAGTGGAGCAATGTTGGACTAAGCATTTTCCCATGTCTGAAGTGCTGAAACATCTTTAAACACATCTAATATCATAAGAAACTAATGTGCATAGTTAAACATTAAAAGCAATTAAAAGACAAAAACAATCGTATCTTGGCATCAATAAATTATAAAACGTAAATATCACTGGTGCATTTATGCCACTGTTGCTGATAAATGATCATTTTTATTTTTTGTCAATTTCAACACACCATAAAATTCTAAGTATTAATCATATTTCATTCATTTAAATCTTATTCGATTCAGAAAAATACACTCCTTCGTTCTAAGAATTTTTTTTTTCAAAATCTTCCCCACACAGCAATTTTTATTTGGGGTATGCCACAGTTTAACCCTTTGACTGTTTCGGTCGTATATATACGTCTTACAAGCCACTGTTTCGGACGTATTAATACGCATAAATTCTAGTGGCCTCAAATCAAGTTGGAGAAAGCTAGTAGGCCCTCATGTGAGAGAATGGGTCTGTGTGGTCAGTGTGCGCAGTATAAAAAAATCGGGCAGCCAGTGGTGCATTGTGGGAAAGCCATTTCAGTAGTCCATGTTCATTATGACTAGTGGTAAGAAATACCTGACTCCCAGGCGAATCTGGGACTCTTCTCTTCCTCAGTGATAGCTCTAACACAGATGGAAGTGTCTCTGAAGATGAATTTCATGGTTTTGAGGAGTTTGTGACCGAAAGCAATGCCCAGGATACCAGAAGGAAGGAAGGAAGGAAGAAAGAAAGGAAGGAAGAGATGAGAGGAAGGAAGGAAGGAAAGAAGAGATGAGAGGAAGGAAGGAAAGAAGGAGGAAAGGAATGAAGGAAAGGAGGAAAGGAAGGAAGGAAAGAAGAAAGGAAGAAAGAAAGGAAGGAGAGATGAGAGGAAGGAACAAAAGAAGAAAGGAAGAAAAAAAGGAATGAAGGAAGAAAGAAAGGCAGGAAGGAAGGAAGAGATGAGATGAAGGAAGGAAGGAAATAAGTAAGAAAGGAATGAAGGAAGAAAGGAAGCTAGGAAGGAGGGTGTGGGGAAGAAGACATGCAACCCCTTTTGTGTTGACAGCAGTGAGGGTGGTGAGTAATGGTATAATGTCATTTTGACAGCTGCCTTACCCTGACTCAGCAAATTTAGATGTCCAAAACCACACACCCCCACCCACCCCCACCCCCACACACACCCCCACCCCCACACACACACACACAGCTTCAAGTGCTAAGGGAAGTTGATGGAAAGTGTCCAGTCATTATATATGTGTATATATATTATAGAACAATAGCAATAAAAAAATTTTTTGCATTGTTGGTTTGTGTAAACAAGTTTTGTAAACAATATAATGATAATAATGTTTGTGCAGTTATTGTGTTGCATACGAGTGTATATATGTACACAGCACCTTACTTTGGTCTCACAGGCCGTGCCATACGCGGCTCATTTTCTGCCAACTTTACGCCTCCATATCTCGGTAAGTATTGATCGCAAAAAAAAAAAAATTTAGGATAAAAACATTCAGAAAAATAATCTTAACATTTTGATAAGAAAAAATAATTTTTTTTTTTCGAATATTTTGCGACAACAGGAGAACACTCAGGATTGGGGGTTGCGACAGTCAAAGGGTTAAGGGTAAAAGAATATATAAGAAAGAATATTGTATTATGTATTTGCAAATTCAAAACTTAGGGAACCTCTAGAAATGTAATCATCAGGAATTAGAGTTCAACAGTATATTATCTACAGTACAGTATTATTCATATCATTACTTTTTTAAATACATACATTCTAACCTCTTACCTGACGACTTAAGAACGTCATTGAAGAGCGATTAACCCAAGCAAAGTTTGCTGCTGCAGACATAGACTTGAGGTAATCCTGGCCTTCTTTAGAGTGAATTCGAGCACAAGCTAATTGTCGATCATTTGTGTCTATATCATCTCGCTTCATTGCTTTTTCCATTGCAACAAGTGCATCTGAAAAAAAATTTGTCTTTAAATTGACAAAATTTACCTCATTACAAATAATTCAAAAACATCCCCTAATAATTCTTTCATTACAGAGTTAATACTAGTACAGAGCTGAAGCTTTGGATAATGAGAAGGAATCTGAACAGTTTTAAAAAACAAAGTTATATCATAAGATTAATTAGAAGAGTTATTTTCACCCAAATACAACTAGGGTAAAGAAGCATCACTTGATGAAAGATATTAATAGTTTCCTACCACAGTGTCCCACGATGCAATAATACAGGGATGGTCCCAAACTTACTAACAACTTGCCTCTTATAGGGTTTCCACTTACGTACGAGGCAATCATAGCAGACCTATTAGCCTATTAGAAAATGAGAGTAATGTATGATGACCAATTATGTGTCATTTTTGTAACTGCAGACTGGCATTCATTAAACAATTATTTTCTCAATACAGTAGGTCCCAAACTTATGATCAGGGAATTTTGGACTAACTGTACAACCACTGCAAATCTGTAAACAAATTACTGTTTCCTCAATAAATTTATTACTATCAGCTATTTTTTCATGAAACAGATTCATAATTTGCACATTCATTTTATAGCTGTGTGGACAATTCTCGTTTGTTCTGTGATGACTGTTGAAAAACAATAATTTAAAAATTATGATATTGTAAAGGCTGAAATTAAAATACAGTGGACCCCCGGTTAATGGCCGGCTCCAAACACTAACATTTATGTAAGTGTATTTTTTTAAGTGCTTTTGGGGGTCCAAAAAGACTACTCTAATTTACATTATTCCTTAAGTTAATAAATTCGTTCGGTAACAGCACTTGAACAGCATTCTGGAACGAAAAATATGATTTCAATCAAAACTGCAAATCAATGTGACTTTTGCTGTTGCCTTTCAGAGACAAGTTCAGAAATGCGTGGCTTCACCTTGGCAAGTGCCACTCTCTCATCATTTTCGCAACAAAATCTGTTCCTTTTCTTCGTTTTGATGTCTACCATCCTCGAAAAGAATTGCTCGCAAAGATACGATGTAACAAACGGTGTGAGTATCTCAAGGGCTTTCTTAGCAATAAGAGGATAAGCTACGATTTGGTGACACCAAAACATTGAGAGCGTTGTTGTTCTGAAGAGTTGCTGTTGAACCTGGCTCTCCTGAAGTTCAATGATTTCATCGAGGTATTCATCATTGACATCTGCTGTCGCAACACTGAACGTGAACAAGCTGTCTCAACCATGCTGGATATGACTCTCTGGTGGGGAAGTATCCATCGAGAGACTTTGCGAGCTCATCTAAGTGCATGGCAATTGCTTGCTTCAGTTCCCCAGGTACAGAAATGTCTCCGATTTCAGACAGATCAGGAGGAAAAGGTACTGCCAGGACACAAGCCTATGAAAGACAGGTTAACTCTCATGTTGTGTGGTAACGCTAGTGGGGATTTTAAAGTGAAGCCTTTACTTGTGTATCGCTTGGAAAATCCCAGTGAGTTCAAGAAAAACAATGTCGTCAAGGATAGATTGTGTGTGTTCTGGAAAGCTAATAAGGCATGGGTCACAAGGCAAATTTTCATAGAGTGGGTCCATCAAGTCTTTGGCCCCAGTGTGAAAAAATACCTCCAGGAAAAGAAATTGGGACTCGAGTGCCTCCTGGTACTGGACAATGCTCCTGCTCATCCTCCAAACTTGGTAGACTATTTGTCTAGGGACTTCAAGTACATCACAGTGAAGTTCTTGCCTCCTAACACTATTCCTCTCATCCAGCCCATGGACCAGCAGGTCATTTCTAACTTCAAAAAACTCTACACAAAAGAAGTGTTTGAAAAGTGCTTTGAAGTGACCTCAGACATTGAGTTGACCCTAAGAGTTCTGGAGGAATCACTTCAGTATCTACAACTGCATAAGCCTTATAGGTAAGGCTTGGGAGGGAGTGACTTCCAGGACTTTGAACTCTGCTTGGAGACAATTGTGGCCAGATTGTGTCGTCCAGACGGATTTTGAAGGGTTTGAGGCTGACCCTGACCCTGACGACCCTCTGCCTGTTGTGGAAGGTATTGTGGCACTGGGCAAGTCCCTGGGGTTGGAGGTGAGTGGCAAGGATGTGGAAGAGTTGGTGCAGGACCACAATGAAGAGCTAACCACTGAAGAGCTGCAAGAGCTTCATCTGCAACAACATCAGACCACAGTTGAGGAACTTGCTTCACAGGAGGAGGAAGAGGAAGTGAAGGAGGTGCCTTCTTCAGTGCTTAAGGACATGTGTGGAATGTGGAATAAGCTGCAAAGCTTCATGGAGAAATACCACCCTGAGCAAGCTGAAACAACCCATATCTGCAACATGTTCAGTGACAAAACAATGTCCCATTTTTGGGACATCTTAAAGAAGCGCCAGAAACAGAGCACTTTTGACAGTTATTTTGTGCGACAGGGGTCTAGTGACTCTCAAGCTGGTCCTAGTGGCATTAAAAGACAAAGGGAAGTAACCCCAGAGAGGGACTTGTTACCTGAAGTCCTTATGGAGGGGGATTCCCCTTCCAAACAATGAGTGCTCCCTCCCCCTCTCCTCCTCCTTATCTTCCAGATGCCAGCAAGTCTCTTCAATAAAGGTAAGGAAATGTTATTTTAATTTTTTTTTTCAAAGTTTAATTATAAATTTATTACTTTATACACATTTATCTGTGCTGTGTGTATGTAAAACTATAGTTATTCTTTAAAAAATGTATTTTTTGTGAATATTTTTGGGTGTCTGGAACAGATTAATTGTATTTCCATTATTTCTCATGGGAAATATTGCTTCGACTTTCGGCCGCTTTCGACTTTAGGCCTAGCTTCTGGAACGGATTACGGCCGAAACTCGGGGTTCCACTGTACCTCAAATTCAGATCCCATTTCATTACACAGCTCTTTGAAGATGCGGTGCTTCACAGAACTTTTTTGCACGTAGTTCACACATTCTACTACAATTTTCAATACTTCCGCCAGTTTTGGAGGCAAGGTTTTTGTGCGTAACAATGATGTGTGGTGCATCGGCTTTCACCAGCGTGTGTGACACCTCCGCCGAACCCCTGGGCTTCAACAGAACCCAGGTTGAGAACCACTGCTATAATGATTTATTTGGGGGTTATTTGAATACCCTAGAGTACTGCACATATTTTATATTTCAGTTCTGAAATTTAGTTGCAACATAACACCAGACTTGAGTCCTAGAGGTGGGAAGTACAGTGCCTGCACTCTAAAGGAGAGGGTTGGGATATTTGCTGTTTAGAGTGACATCTAAACTGTCATATCTGCACACCTCTGGCAAGACAGTGATAGTGCAAATGATGGTGAAAATGTTTCTTTATCAGGTCACCCCTGCCTTGGCGGGAGATGGGCAGCACGTAAAAAAAAAAAAAGTTTAAAATAAGGATGTTTCAGGGTAATGGATTTTTTTTTCCAACAAACTGGCAGTATCCCACTGAGGCAGGGTGACCTAAAAAGAAAAACAAAAGTTTTTCTTTTGAAATTTAGTACTAATTTATACAGGAGAAGGGGTTACTAGCCCCTTGCTTCTGGCATTTTAGTCGCCTCTTATGACATGTATGGCCTACAGAGGAAGAATTCTGTTTCACTTTCCCATGGAGACTGTACCGGATGTCATTAACCTTTAAACTGTCCACACGTAGATATACGTTCACGTGCGTAACTGACCGAACGTAGATCTACGTTTTTTCAAATGCTTTTAACCTTGCCACGAAAAACCTGAGTTGCCTAGAGATTAGAGAATGGGTCTGTGCACTCAGTGTGTGTAGTATTACAAAATGTGGGAATGACAAACAAAATGCACTCTTCATTTTAAAGAAAAAGAACAATTTATTTTTTTCTCAAAATATTCGGTTAGCTACGCGAGTGAACATATATCTACGTGTGGACAGTTTAAGGGTTAAATAATTTAGATAACAGATAGTGTACCTGTAGCCACCTGATGTCCAAAACCACGAGAGCCTGAGTGGATCATGACACACACTTGGCCTTTCTCCTCTATTCCCATTTTACTGGCTGCAAATTTGTCATATATTTCATCCACTACTTGAATTTCAGCATAGTGGTTTCCAGCTCCTAGTGTGCCCAACTGAAAGGGAAAATAAACAGTATTTTAACCTTAAACCTCAGTTTTGTATCAATGCTGGATGAAAAAGGTAACTTTTTTAAGGCTTTTAATAGTAAAGTAACGTATGTAACCACTACCAAAATAAAGTTATTGAATACTATTAAAAAGTACAGTACATATTACCATTTCAAATTCCAAATTGGGTAAAAATATAGCAGCACTGCAACAGAAGAAACTGGTATTAACAATTGAGTGCTGTACAGTATTATCTACTGCCTCTTAACCCTTTGGGAGTCACAGGCCTTCTCAGAAACACGTTCTCAGGATCAAAACTTTTTTCGGAAAAAAAAAAAAATCTTATGAAATGATAGAGAATATTTTTCCGATCATAACGACACCAAAAGTTTGAAATTTGAATGAAAACGTACGGAATTATACTCTCGCGAAGTTATCGGTCTCGAAGATGTTTACGCATCGGCGATTTCACCCACTTTGAGCCCTATTTTTGGCCAATTCCAATGTTCCAGTCCACTAAAATCATAGCTATTTCGCTAGAACTCCATTTCTTCTATCGATTGAGTACAAGAAACCGCCTATTTACCAATTTCAACTACCCAAAATAGTGGTCAGAAAATGACAATTTGGCCAATTTCACACAAATTTCAAACGATGCCAATTTCAAAATAGGGTCCAGAATAAACAAGGCAGACATTCCTGGCACTAAAATAACATCTTCCCTGTTCATTAGTCACGTCTCCAGGCCCCTCTTACATTACTTTTGCTTTCCATTTTGAATTTTTATTCTCACAAAAAATAGAAGATTTACTGTTATGTATACAATTGCATCATTGTAAAAATGGTATAAATAATATCACCGCACTTGTGCAAGAATATTAGACTCGCCAGTTGATGTGTATTGGACGCATGTTGTGATTTGTTTACTCTTGAACATCGGCGAAAATCAAACATTCTTGCTACTTTGAGCTCAATTTCAAGGTACTTGTCATTGTCAAACCAATCAAAATCATATCTATTTCTGTAATATATCTTCCATTCTATCACATGAGACCAAGAAAACGAGAATACATCAATAAATACCATACAAAAATAGACTGCAAATTCGCTGTTTTAAACTAAAAAAACGTTCAGTTTTTTTTTCTCATTATGCAGTGTGTGGTGCAGGATTTTTTTATACTGCACACACTGACCACATAGACCCATTCTTTCATATGTAGGCCTACCAGCTGTTCCCTGCTTAATGTGAAGCCGCTAGAATTTACTCGTACTAGTACGGCACCAACCCCTGCTCGTAAAACTTACTAGTACGGCACCGACCCCGAAAGGGTTAATGAATGGAGAAGCAGCATTAATTAAAAAAAATGTCTTTCTACAATAACTGCTTTCACGAAGCTACTTTAAAATTAATACTGAACTAGTGCAGCTACATTAAGGAAATTTTGTAGATGGTTAGAGAAAAACATTTCTATAATTCTGACTAGGTTATTATACAGTACAAGTCGGCCATCACTGATCTGGCAATCACTAATCTGGTAATAATTTTGGCTTGCGTAATTTCAAATTTCCTGGGTCGCCTCACCAACTTGCTGCATAAAAAACTGTTGGTGACACTTGCAAACACAGGCTAGCCATTCCAATTTGTTTTTCTCCATTTATTATTATAACCTGCTCACTTTAACCCCAGCACAAACACCGTACATTGTCCATAAAAGATAAGGTTGAACTTCTGAAAAAACTCGACAGCGGTGTGTCTGTGAGAAGCTTATGAGAATTATACAGTACTGGCTCTGACAGTTTATGACAAAGAAACAGGAAGAAAAATTAATATTTATTTGCTAACAGTGATTCAAAGAAACAGATGTGTAAAAGGAAAACAATGAAGGAGGAAAAAGTTCAGTATTAGATCAGGGTCTGATGAAGTGGTTTAGGCTACATGTAAGTGAAGGTGTAGAGTTGTAAAATTCAACTTTTCACTTTGGAAGTGGCAGCGATGAACTTCGTTGTGCAAATCAAACTGGTTAACTTTATTAACCCTTTCACTGTCAGTCCCTCTGTATCATTGCTTGAAGCTACTGTCGGTCCCATAGTACGACACCATGAGCTCAGCTCAGTCAGATAAGCTGTGACTGGTAAATTTGGGCCTAAATATGAGAGAACAGGTCTGTGTGATAAGTGTGCACTATATTAAAAAACAATCCTGCAGCACGCAGCGCATGAGGAAAAAACATGACCGTGATTTAGGTGTAAAACAGCGACTTTGCAGTGTATTTTCATATGGTTTTTATGGTTGTATTCTAGATTTTTTGGTCTCATTTGATGGAATGGAAGACATATTACAGAAATAGAGAGAGTTTTGATTGGTTTCAGGGTGGAACGTACAGTGGTACCTCGAGTTACGATATTTTTTCGTTCGAGAATGCTGTTCAAGTGCCATTACCAAACGAATTTATCCCCATAAGGAATAATGTAAAATAGACTAGTCCTTTTACACCCCCAAAAATATACTTACAAAAGCATTTAAAAAAATAAACTTACATAAAAGGGCGATTTTGGGGACCATCGTAACTCGAGGTACCACTGTACCTTGAAATTTAGCTCAAAGTAGCGGAAATGTTCAATTTTTGTCGATGTCCAAGAGTAAACAAATCACGCCATGCGCCCAATATGTGTCCAACTGGCTGGTCTAATACGTGGTCATGAATAGGTTGACATTATTGATACAATTATTACAATAATGCAGTAGTCTGCATAACAGTAAATCTTCTATTTTTTGTGTGAATAAAAATTCAGAATGGAAAGCAGGCATAATATAAGAGGAGCCTGAAGACGTGACTAATGAACAGAGAAAATGTTATTTTAGTGCCAGGAATGTCTGCATTGTTTATTCTGGACACTATTTTGAAATTTTCATCTCTTGAAATTTGTGTGAAATTGACCAAATTACCAATTTCTGATTACTTTACTGGGTAGTTGAAATAGGTAAATGGGTGGTTTCTTGTACAGTGGACCCCCGAGTTTCGTAAACCCCGGAAATCGTACAAGTATGTAAGTATAATATTGTAAGTGCTTGTGGAAATGTATTTTTGGGGGTTTGAAATAGACTAACCTACGGGACATTTTTCCTTAAGGGAGTAAATTCGTTCGGTAATGGCACTTGAGCAGACTTCAGGAGTGAAATTTTTACGAAACTCAGGGGTCCACTGTACTTAATCGACAGATTAGAAGGAATACTAGTGAAATGTCTGAGTTTGGTCAAGTGGAACAATGGAATTGGCCAAAAATAGGGCATAAAGTAGGCAAAATCGCCGATGCGTAAATATCACCAAGACCGCTAATTTTATAAGGGCATAATTCCGCAAGTTTTCTACCAAATTTCATACTTTTAGTTTCATTACCTTTGGAAAAAGATTATTATTTCATAATTTTTTTTTTTTTTCATTCCTTGTCACTGGGAGCAAGTTTGCAAGCAGGGGTCAGGACAGTGAAAGAGTTAACCAACTTGTACTGATTTATGGAGTATTTTGAAGGTAACATGAGGTGGTCAGCTGTTGGGTTAAGTGTACTCTAACCTAACCACTCTGTAATCCGACAAAATCACTAATCCGGCACCTTACAGGTCCCGATGATGCCAGGTTAGTGATAGTCAACCTGTATAATGAAGACAAACTGATATTGCTCCTTAAAGCTAATAACTTGTTGACTAGTTAAGAAAATCAAGAAGGCTACAAATTTACATGACTTCTACATTTGTTATCTATTTACGATTTCTGAAACTTTAAAAGGGGAATCATTTTTAAAGGTAAAAGAACTACTTTACAGTATTAATGAATTAGTATATACTAATTAGAAGTAGAAGCGTGTAAGATCACCTGCCATTTTACACGTTTACACGACAAAGAAATAAAGAAACGATCTTGCCAGTGAAAAACATTTAAGAGGCTTCAACCTCACATTAGTATGACAGTACAGTAGTATCTCCCTGGATGAGTGATTTTTACCAACATGAAGAAAAGGACAGGTGTACAGCAAGCTTTCGTTGTGACAATGTTTTGCTCTATGTAGAGCTTTGTTAAGTTCACTGCCTTCATAAAGTGCTACACAAAGTAAAACTAAGTCACAATAAAAATTGGCTCAGCACCGTTGTCTTTCTTCATTATTGTTGGTGGTACACCTTTGTATCCTTCCTACCAACCTACTACTCTGTCCCATTAAATTATCTAACATGTATAGAAATTAATAACAAATTTAACTAGGGAAAGCTATCTGTTTCTGTACAACAGGCAACTTTCCTCGCTGATGTAATTATGTGGACAGCTCCTGACTCACATATGTTAATTTTTGTAAAATCACATGTATAGTATGTATATGGCAAGGAAAATACATAACTCATCTATACAACTGCTGTCCTTTGTAATGCACCAATGACTGAAGTACACAGACCATCAGTTGAAATTCTCTCACAATGCTGCTTTCCAGTTATATTTGCTTTTCTTTGATTATTTTCATCAGAAAAGAGAATATTCTCTTGGATTCTGATTCAACTCAGGTGGGTGCAGAGTTCTCTGTGACTGTTCAGGATGGTAATGTATCACCAGTTATTCCGGATCGTAATGTATCACAGGCTATTCTGGCTCATACAAGGCTATTCCAGCTGATAATGAATCACAGATAATCTTTTCTCAGTTTGCTCCAGTTGGTGAGAAGGGGATTTTGGGGTACAGTACATCAGAGGTTTTAACAAAATGTTGTGCACTACATCCTATAAATGTATGTCAAAGATCTTACCCGCATGTGAATGTGCTGTTCCTTTTATAACTGTCTTGACCAATCGTTTTCAAAGGTGATCTTTTCCACAATGAAAAGAACTTTGGTTCGTGTGCTCCTCGAGAAGCTTCCCTTGATCTGGAAAACATGTCAAACCATCATCCTGTTTCAAAGCTTACATTTCTTTCTAAATTGACTGAAAGTGTTATTTTAGATCCACAGTTTCCTTTTCTTCAGCTGAGTAATGTTTTACCACAGGTTCAGTCTGCGTATCGACCATTTCATTCAAATGAGACGGATTTTGTACAAATTTACAATAATTTGGTACTGAATATTTGTTTAGGAAAGATATCACTGCTAATCTTGTTGGAACTCTTCACTTCTTTTGCCTTCTGCCTTCTACCCATCTCTGAGAATTGATAAGGTCTCTGCTGGATGAAACATCTTTTCAACAGGTCACAATATGGGTTACCTATCACACAAGCTCTCATCTTCTCACTGTCTCGAATGAAATGATTCCTTCACCCACTAGACCTTGACGGCATCAACCACTTTTAACCCTTTGTGTCCGCGTAATTCCCTAAGTTTTCCATAAAATTTCGTACTTTTGGAGTCATTACCTTCAGAAAAAGATTCACTACCATTTCAGAAAAAAAAAAAAAATATTTGGAGGGTGAAAAAAAAAATGTGAGCACTGGGAGCAATATTAATTTTGGGGGGTCTAGGCAATGAAAAGGTTAATATTACCACCTTGAGCTAGCTAGCCTGTCCTAAGCTTGTTTCACTTAGTGCTAAGATGTCCAGCTTTTCATTTAAAACATTTGCAATTAGTTCTTTCTTCTCCTCTGCACTACAACAATGTACATTCAAATAACCCAGCTTAAGAAAACAATTTTTTTTTTTCAGTAATTACTGAAAAAAAAAAATTAATACAGCAGCCCCTGGCTTCTAGCATGAGTTACCTTGTACCACATGTATTGCTCACTGCAGAAGACTTCTCACCCACTTCCCAATGGAAGTGAAAGGAAACACAAGAACAAGAACTATTAAGAAATATCTTGACATCTGGCTATCTTGTTCAAATAAAATAAGGTCCTCTGGATTAGTTTTACAAAAAAGAAAAAAATTATTTGTTTTCTTATGGGTTTGGCTATAGAGAAAAATTAGTTTCAGTGTAGGGTATGAAATTTTCAGCTTAAATGGTTCTACATTAAAGGAATTTACCTATATTAAGAAGCATCCACTTGAAACAAAAAAAAAAAAAAAAAAAGGTTTATATAATAGAAAGAAGAAAACGTAATAACGATGCAATTTACTGTGAATGGAGGAAGTACCAACAGCATAAATTGTAACAATCATACCTGTGGCAAGCCTCTCTTCTTAGCTCGCATGGACACTGTAGCTGGGTCTGCTTGTGCCATACGTCCATATTCCTCACAATGTTCCTTATCTTCAGCCCAAATATACCCTGTAAAATTTCAAACTTGACTCATTATCACCTCTTATCACTAACATAATTTTCCTATAAATACACACATACGCAAAGCATACATTTTTTTAACACATTGGCTGTTTCCCACCAAGGCAGGGTTTCCCGAAAAAGAAGAAACACTTTCATCATCACACTATCACTGTCTTGCCAGAGGCATGCCAATACTAGTTCAAAAACTGCAACATAAGTTACATGCATGTACATGTGACAAAGTTGAAGGAAATAAGAGATTGGGACCTATCTTCTCGATGCAGTAGGCCATAGTGATGATCATATAAATGCTAAGTACAAACAAATAAAAGGGTCAATGGAAGCAAGACAAAATGGAAAAAATAAAATAAATCAATACTGGAAACCAACAAGATTTTTCAATATTGCAACTGAATTTTATTAATAGTGTAAAAAAAAAATAAAGGTAAAGAGTTGGGTTATAAAATTTAAAAAATAGAAAAAAATTTAATATTCAATGCTTTAAAAAATAATATAATAATCACAATATAATCAAACGGTAACCTTATTAATTACAGTCTAAACCGGAATTTAAAATCATAGCCTCAAGTAAATGTTCGTCTTAAAATTAGAGATTTCAGGAAGCCATCAGTTATATACCTAATACATTCAACTGTAAAAGAAAAAACTACTCTTTCATCGTTCTCAGATGCAGAACATACCTTCTCTGAGTGACCAATCCATGCCCATCTCGAGTGCTTCCTCTAAGTCACGTGCTGTCATAGGAATAATACCCTTTGACCCAACTCCTACTGGGATGTGGTCAAACATGGACTGGGCTAACTGCTCCTGTGAAAGATGAAGGAATGGCTCACAAACAACTCAACATGAAAACAAGAGCTCTATGTGCATGGAAAACAAAATGACTGAGGCACAATTCTAGGTCAATCTATGGAGCAGTGGAAAGAAATTAACATTTTCAATGCTCACCTTTATCAACAAGAACTATTAGAAATAATAATTTGTCTCTGGAAAATCAGTATACAAATAAAATTTTGAGAAACTCTATTACTCTGGTAAACTATAAAAGAGCCTTCAGATATATGGATGGGGAAATATAGATGTTCATATGTAGTGGTGGTATCTGCCCCTTAAAACAAATGGGCAAAGAAAAACTAACATACTGTAACTCATAGAACTAAAAAATATTAATAAAATGATAAAAACAGTAAAAATACCCTTGTTGATTGATCATCAGAGTCAAACCTCCAAATTAATGAGTGTTAGACTTACACAATACTTCTTTCAGCAAACTGGCTGTATCCCACCAAGGCAAGGTGGCCCAAAAAGAAAAACAAAAGCTTCTCATTTTAACTTTAATGTATACAGGAGAAGGGGTTACTAGCCCCTTGTTCCTGGCATATTAGTCGCCTCTTACGACACGCATGGGTTATGGAGGAAGAATTCTGTTCCACTTCCCCATGGAGATAAGAGGAAATAAACAAGAACTAGCAAGAAAATAGAAGAAAACCCAAAGGGGTGTGTGTATATATATATATGCTTGTACATGCATGTATAGTGTGACCTAGGTTTAAGTAGAAGTAGAAAGATGTACCCGAAATCTTTCATGTTTATGAGACAGAAAAAAAGACACCAGCAATCCTACCATCATGTAAAACAATTACAGGTTTCCGTTTTACACTTACATGGAGGATGGTAGTACCTCCCTGGGCGGTTGCTGTCTACCAACCTACTACCTAGGCTTACACAATACATACCACTAAATTTCCTCCCCCAACACTAATAACCATCTCTCACCAAAGAAGATTCTACCTACCTACCTGGAGGGTGTTCCAGGGGTCAACGACCATGCGGCCAAGTCCATGACCCGGCCCTCATAACACTCCTCTTTTTATCATTATTTTCTGCTTTAGAGCTGATCTCTCTTTAAATCTCTGGTTTACATTAAAATTTACAAGAAAGAATTTGAATAAAAAAAAAAAGAGTCTGAAGTTCAGGAAATCTATTGAGATTATTTTGAACAAAATCCTATGGTTAAATTTTAAATTAGGTTATAATTGATCAGAGTTATTCATGACAGGTTCTTCAGTAAAATCAGATAATCAAAGAAAGCGAATTAGGAAATTCACATATACAGTGGACCCCCGCCTAACGAACACCCCAAAAATCGTACAATTATGTAAGTATAATATTTTAAGTGCTTGTGGAAGTGTATTTTTGGGGGTCTGAAATAGACTAACCTACGTGACATTATTTCTTAACCCTTTGGGGGTCGGTGCCGTACTAGTACGTTTTACGAGCAGGGGTTGGTGCCGTACTAGTACGCGTAAATTCTAGCGGCCTCAAATTAAGTGGGAAACGGCTGGTAGCCCTACATATGAAAGAATGGGTCTATGTGGTCAGTGTGCGCAGTATAAAAAAAATCCTGGACCACACACTTCATAATGAGAGAAAAAAACTCAGACCGTTTTTTTCGTTTAAAACAGCGACTTTGCAGTCTATTTTCGTATGGTATTTATTGATGTACGTATTCTCGTTTTCTTGGTCTCATTTGATAGAATGGAAGATATATTACAGAAATAGAGATGATTTTGATTGGTTTGACAAAGACAAGTACAGTGGTACCTCTAGTTACGATATTTTTTCGTTCGAGAATGCTGTTCAAGTGCCATTACCAAACGAATTTATCCCCATAAGGAATAATGTAAAATAGACTAGTCCTTTTACACCCCCAAAAATATACTTACAAAAGCATTTAAAAAAATAAACTTACATAAAAGGGCGATTTTAGGGACCATCGTAACTCGAGGTACCACTGTACCTTGAAATTGAGCTCAAAGTAGCGAAAATGTTCGATTTTTGACGATGTTCAAGAGTAAACAAATCACACCATGCATCCAATACACATCAACTGGCGAGTCTAATATTCATGCACAAGTGCTCTGATATTATTTATACCATTTTTACAATGATGCAGTTGTATACATAACAGTAAATCTTCTATTTTTTGTGAGAATAAAAATTCAAAATGAAAAGCAAAAGTAATGTAAGAGGGGCTTGGAGACGTGACTAATGAATAGAGAAGATGTTATTTTAGTGCCAGGAATGTCTGCCTTGTTTATTTTGGACCCTATTTTGAAATTGGCATCGTTTGAAATTTGTGTGAAATTGGCCAAATTGCCATTTTCTGACCACTATTTTGGGTAGTGGAAATTGATAAATAGGCGGTTTCTTGTACTCAATCGATAAAAGAAATGGAGTTCTAGCGAAATAGCTATAATTTTAGTAGACTGAAACATTCGAATTTGCCGAAAATAGGGCTCAAAGCGGGCGAAATCGCCGATGAGTAAATGTCGTCGATACCGCTTACTTCGCGAAAGCATAATTCCATTATTTTCGATCAAATTTCATAATTTTTCTGGCATTATGATCGGAAAAAGATTCTCTATCATTTCATAAGAAAAAAGTATTTTTGTTTTTTTCCAAAAAAATTTCGACCCCAGGAACAGGTTTCTGAGAAGGCCTGTCGACCCCCAAAGGGTTAAGGAAGTAAATTCGTTCGGTAATGGCACTTGAGCAGGCTTCTGGAATGAATTTTGTTCGTTAGGCGGGATTCCACTGTATAACAAGGATATAACATGTTATATAATATATAAAGACTGTTAGCATTATTAACAGGGAGAACAAGAAAGCACATAAGTAGAGAGATTTCACTAGTTCAATTTTTTAATCAATGGGAAGTGCTAAACCAAGTCCAGTTTCATGGACTAAGAGCAGCTCACCGGCATCAAGGAACCTCCCTTGAGTGCCATCAACAACAAAACCATTGCAAAAAAAAAAAAAAATACTGTACTAGAATATGTAAAAAAATTAAATTCCGATCTTCAAATCTATCTATCTGCTCCTCTAAAGTGATGCAAAATTATAAATATTGCAAAAACAAAAAAATTCTCTTGAGATTCAAATATTTTTAACCCTTTCACTGTCCTTTATGTAGCTCTACATTATTATTGAGGCCTATGGCATTTACATAGATCTACATGTAAATTCTAGTGCCTTTAAATTTAGCTTGACATACCTGGAAGGCCTAGACATAAGAAAACGGGTCTGTGGTCAATGTGTGCAGTATACAAAAAATCATGATACTACAATGCACCTTATTTCATCATTGTTCACCATGCCATGCAGACGCACTACTCTCACTCCCAGGTTCATGATACATCTTCTGTTTCTTGCTGACAGCTCCAACAAGGATATAGAACCTGACAACAAATTTTGAGTGAGAAAAAAGTGACAAATAAACTGAGGAAAATGTCAGGAACAGTGCTGAACCCCGAAGACCCAAACCATCTACCTCAGGTGGCAGTGTGAAAACATGAAGACCACACTGCAATTGATGATCAGACAAGTGATAGTGATATTTATTCACCCGTGAGGCGTCAATTTATATGGCAATACACACTGTCTGGTAATGCTTCCACTGGTATGGGCTGTGGACAATGCTGTTGATGCATGCAGCACCAGATGGTGGGACAAAGGCACACAGCAGAAGTGCCAGCTCCAGGAGGGAACTATCTGCACAGAAAAATCACTTCCTGCGAAAGCATAAGACTCGGCAGGAAATGCAACATCTCCCCAACGACAAGCAGGGGTGCCACAAGTACACTAAGAGACAACACAATAAGTGTCAGGGGCCCAAGACTGTTCAACTGCCTCCCAGCATACATAAAGGGGATTACCAATAGACTCCTGGTTGTTTTCAAGAAGGCACTGGACAGGCACCTAAAATCAGTAGCTGACCAGCCCAGCTGGTCAGCTACTGATTTGCGTGTGGCCAGCAGTAACAGCCTGGCTGATCAGGCTCTGATCCACCATGAGACCTGGTCACAGACCGGGCCACAGGGGCATTGACCCCTGAAACCCTCTCCAGGTATACCCCATGCACCTAGCCAAATCTGGATGCATCCACCACCACTAACCATCATTTGCAAATATCCAGCAACCACGAGCAGACTGCATCTGGGATTGGTAGGAGAATGCATATTTTGTACCCAATCCCCACTAATGTGATGACAGTGGAATCCTGCCATATTGTATCCCAAGGGAAGACAGATGAACCTAATTTCTTTTAACTTAATTTTGATAATGCACTAATGAAAATGACAGTGACAAACCTAAAGATACTACTGGAATACAATGTTAAAGTTGATTCACCAGGTCACAAGTGGAAAGAGCCAATTATGGCTGAAATGCCTCTCTTCTTTTCCATAATCATGCTGATGCCACGTGTACACGTACAATATTGTATCATACCGGTCAACTGATTGTCTCGTGTACTAATTATTCAATGATATCTTCCCTATCAACAGATTTATCCTGTTGCTGTGTATGCTACACTTTTCAGACCTGACAAAACCCGATTAGAGATCTTATGCATCTGAAAAATAAGCTGAAAGAGTTCTTTGATCCCTTCTGGAACTCTGTCACTGACAAATCTCAGATTCTGTTGAAAGGCAGACTATCATTCAAGTAATATATACCAAGCAAGAGAAAATCTTTTGGTATCAAACTATTCATTTTGGGTGACTGAAAGTGGCATGTTGTTATATCTATGTACACAGGAAGGAAAACATTGGAAGATACTAGGAAGTCATTAGGAATCTCCAGTGATGTAGTGAGGAAAATACTGGAATCATCTTGTAAGGTGCATGTATTATACACTGAGAGCTGGTACAAAAGTCCTTTACTTAGTAATTTCGTGCAGATGAACAAGGCAGACATATGCTAGTGTGCAAAACATGAAAACATATGCCCAAGTTCAACACAGGCATTGGTGGTGATTGCAGGTGTTTCATGCCAATGACATCATGGCATTTAGTGCCATGACAAATGTGATGCAACATTGTTGCCATCCATCCACAAGCACAAAAAAAAAAAAAAAAACACTGGAGAGGTAAATAGGAAAATTGATAAACCTACTAAGAAACCAACTGATATCACCGATTACACCACCAATGTTTGGTGGAGAAGTGTGATACGTACACTGGATCTGTTCATTGTGTCCAGAAGACAAAAGTGGTACAAGAAACTTTTCTTCCATCTTGATAACACTGCAATGCTGAATGCATGCAATGTGTACTCAGTCAAGATTGACAACAAACAACCATATGCCCACTTCTGTTTGTCAGTAATCAGACAAATACAGAAATTTATACAAAAATCACAACACCAGCACAGCCGTACTGACGACCAAATACCCTCTCGTTTGAGGTATGGTGATCACTCTCTAGCTACACTACCTGTTACAGACAAGAAAAAATGGGCTCAGAGATGGTATGTCTGTACACACATGACAAGGAGCCCAGTAAAGTGCTGGGATACATGTGTGTAAAACATTGCTGTCTATGGAGCCCTGTTTCAGGGACTTCCACTAACTGCAACAGTTCTAGGAACATAACCAGTAATTGTATACATTGTGCATTTGTTAAAACAGTAGGAAAGTGATCAAAATGGACACATCTGTATGTGTATGTGTGTATACATGTGTATGTGCACATGTATGCATGTGTATATGTGCTTGCCTGTGAATGTATATGCCTGTGCCAGTACATGCATGTGAGTAAGAAACTGTCTTTAATATACCATTGACACCTTTTATCTCACTATTTTGCTGTGTAAAGAGCATTACCATAAGGATGTTGGGCAAGCTTTGTACATCTTGGACCACAGTGTACATGCAGGATTAAAAAAAATCAGAAAGTATGTACAAGAAAAAAAATCGGAAAAACAAAAAGTATTGTAATCTGCAGCACCCACCTCCTCCCTGGTATTGTCATCATACTGTAAATAATCCTTAATGTCATGCTTTCATATCTTGATAAATACTAATGAGATTTTAGTCTCTTATTACCACCAGAAAAAGATATTTTATTTCTAAATCGAGACACAGAGCACTTAATTTGAGGGATCACATCAGTGAAAGAGTTAAGTAACACTTACGAGCAGATACAGAAAAACAGTTAACCAGATTTGAATTCTGAAGGAGGGAAGTACAGTGCCTGCACTCTGAAGGATATATGGGGTTGTACTTCAAAGTCATTGAATTGTGATGTCTGAAATTCTGACAAGACAGCTATTGAATGAATGATGACAAATATATCTAATACCTTCCTTTTGGCCACCCTATCTTGAAAAAAAAAAATTGGAAGTTTATATCTTTAATAGACCTAACCATTTGTTAGTGAACCTCCTATTACAAAAAAAAAAAATTATATATCTATATATATATATATATATAATCGAATAGAGTACCTTGATGGGAAGAACATCAGCTTCAGTAAGGTTAGTCCGCAACAAGCGCACACCACAATTGATATCGAATCCCACACCACCAGGAGAGACAACTGCTTTCGGGTTGTCCATATCAAAAGCTGCCATATTGCCTATGCAAGGAAAATAACATTGCTATTTATGTATGTAATCAAGCAAGCGTGCCTGAAATGCTCTATATAACCTTGGGCTTTCTGCATGCACAATCAAATGTCCCCCCATCTCTGTACAAACATTGTATCATGTGGAAATAAATCTTTGACTCTGGTTATGAAGCTTAGAGGCATCACTAGTTACATCTCAATCCCAGGTGAACTAGAACAAGTCCAAACCATAGAGAACAATTCTGTTGAACCGTACTTAACAGAATGTAACAGCTAGAGTTTAGTTATAAGACCTACATGAAAAACATCAAAATCCATTCCACCTTTTTAAAGAACAAAAGAAAATATTCAAGCAATATTAAATATATCATTCAAAATACTACGTAAATTCCGACAAAATTAGGAAGTAGATCATAGGCTACGTATATACCAACCACTTAAAACTTACCAATGGCAAAACCATATCCTGAATGAACATCAGGCAAACCAACGGATTTTCCAACAATACCAGGAAGTGCTGCAACATTAGCAATCTGCTTCATACCGGGTAAGAAACCTCCAATTGATCCTGGACGGCAAGAATTACGTAACTCTTCAAACATTAATTTTTCAAGGTGATCATTCACGTAGAATATGCCTTCTACCTGAAAAATAAGAATAATAATACAAAAAGACATTAAATTCACTTACACTGTTGTGTATTTAATAAAAGATAAGGAATTTATATAAAAAACTTGAAATATCTTTCAAGATTTAATCAAGACTAGCAATCACCAAGTTTAAATTTTAAAAAATTGTTTATTTACAACTATTGAGCATAATTTGTGATATTGCACACTCCTGTTAAAAATTCATAAAATCAGATTAAATTTTGTACAAGCAATGATGATTTGTACTTCCTTTGTGGTAGACTTTAACAATGAAAATACGGCCATACGAGTTACAAGAAGAAAAAAATTATTACAGCACTTTCTAATCACAATAATATACTACACCAGTCAAGTTGGAGCAGTGCAAATATGCTCATGTGCAAGTTTTTACAGAGTACCACTTTACAACAGGTTAGGTTCCAGGCTACCACCATAAAGTGGAAATATCACTGTAAAGCAGAGTGCCCATTTTTTTCCACTTATAAAAGCATGTAAATGCCAGATAAGGTTACATTAACATATATTAAGTTAGCAATAGAACCAGGCATTAAAAAACAAAGTAAAATATACATATAGTACACTCATTACTTACCTTAAAGTATGTGTAGTCTTAATGTAGGATGAGAGGTGAGTAGTATTTACTGTAGGAAGTCAGGTGTGGTAGGTATGGTAGCTTGCCTGGCTGTCACATCTACATGTAATATATGGCATTTAAGGCACCCCAGAGCAATAAAGTATACATACAGTACACTCATTACTTGCCTTAAAATATGTGTAGCATAATGTAGGTGAGAGGTTAGTAGTTATTGTAGAAAGTCAGGTGTAGTAGCTCACCAGGCTACCACACCTACACGAAATATACGACTCTGGTGTTGGACTAGAGAAAACAGAATTCTTGCCATCACTCAAAACAAGCCGCCCAGCTACATCTCATATTTAAGTCAATTTGTTCAATTGTGGGTGTATGTATTATGTTTATATGTTATGCAATGTTTCTTATATAATTTTGAAAAAATATAAATGGATTAATGAAAATGTCTATATTAATGTAATATTATAATGCATTATAATGCATTTAAAGCGCTCCATAGCGATGATTATTATAATTAATATGGCGTCTTCAAGACTAGCGAGACATTCTTAGTGATTTTAATGTGTACCTGCATGCAAGCACAGTGTGTAAGTTTATTTAGGTATATGTACACAAGTATAATTGTCAAGAGTATATATAAAATATGAAATAGCTTTAAAAACACTTGAAATTTTAGAGTTTCCAGACATAATCAAGAGATGCAGAGCTCAGAGGATGTAGATAAAAAGTGGCACGTGGAGGCTGTAATAGCAAGTCAGGTAGGGAGCCGTATGTAGAGTTTTGGGCATAATTTGAAATGTCCATACAGTGGACCCCTGAGTTACGAACACCCCGGAAATCGTACAATTATGTAAGTATAATATTGTAAGTGCTTTTGTAAGTATTTGTGGGGGGTCTGAAATGGACTAACCTACTTGACATTATTTCTTAACCCTTTGGGGGTCGACAGGCCTTCTGGAAACACGTTCTCAGGGTCGAAATTTTTTTTGGAAAAAAAAAAAATTCTTATGAAATGATAGAGAATCTTTTTCCGATCATAACGACACCAAAAGTTTGAAATTTGAATGAAAACTTACGGAATTATGCTCTCGCAAAGTTATCGGTCTTGAAGATGTTTACGCATTGGCGATTTCACACACTTTGAGCCCTATTTTTGGCCAATTCCAATGTTCCAGTCCACTAAAATCATAGCTATTTCGCTAGAACTCCATTTCTTCTATCGATTGAGTACAAGAAACCGCCTATTTACCAATTTTAACTACCCAAAATAGTGGTCAGAAAATTACAATTTGGCCAATTTCACACAAATTTCAAACGATGCCAATTTCAAAATAGGGTCCAGAATAAACAAGGCAGACATTCCTGGCACTAAACTAACATCTTCTCTGTTCATTAGTCACGTCTCCAGGCCCCTCTTACATTACTTTTGCTTTCCATTTTGAATTTTTATTCTCACAAAAAATAGAAGATATACTGTTATGTATAAAACTGCATCATTGTAAAAATGGTATAACTAATATCAGCGCACTTGTGCAAGAATATTAGACTCGCCAGTTGATGTGTATTGGACGCATGGTGTGATTTGTTTACTCTTGAACATCGGCGAAAATCGAACATTTTCGCTACTTTGAGCTCAATTTCAATGTACTTGTCATTGTCAAACCAATCAAAATCATCTCTATTTCTGTAATATATCTTCCATTCTATCACTTGAGACCAAGAAAACGAGAATACATCAATAAATACCATACGAAAATAGACTGCAAAGTCGCTGTTTTAAACGAAAAAAACGGTCGGTTTTTTTTTCTCATTATGCAGTGTGTGGTGCAGGATTTTTTTTATACTGCGCAAACTGACCACATAGACCCATTCTTTCATTTGTAGGCCTACCAGCCGTTTCCTGCTTAATTTGAAGCCGATAGAATTTACGCGTACTAGTACGGCACCAACCCCTGCTCGTAAAACGTACTAGTACGGCACCGACCCCGAAAGGGTTAAGGGAGTAAATTCATTCGGTAATGGCACTTGAGCAGGCTTCTGGAATGATGTTTGTTCGTTACTCGGGGGTCCACTGTATTAGCAAAACGCAGTAAAGCGGGGCCCTCCTGTATCTGATATTTGCTTAGCAAGAGGCATCTTACTTTACCAAATCTTTGAGATGATGGCTTCATGTTATTTGTAAAAGTTATGCACCCAAAATGAAATCTAAAGCTATAAAAAATAGTTATGAATCTAAAACAGGCTTTACTTTTTTTTATAGCTTCACAGATACTACGCATTAAGAGGCAACTGAACCCTGAGGGGTAATTGTACCACCAACCTAAAAATGCCCTTTAAATGAGCTGTTTCCAAAATATGTAGAATATTGACTAGTAAACATTCCAAATACACATAGTTGTGTTTTAATAGGCACTACATATCTGGCACTCCTAGGTTGGTAGCACAATTACCCCTCACATAGTACAATTGCCCCATTATACGATATACTACTTTCAATGTTAACTTGTGAGGAAAAAAAACAAAGATACCTATTTGATTTAACTTACTAGCATGGTCTAAAAAATAAGGTTCCTTACATATACTGCAAGAGTGTACTTGGTTACTGAAACCTTCAGTGATGAACTACAATACTGTACAGTAGAACCCCATATCCACTGATTCAGTATCCGCAGTTTCAGTTATCCATGTTTTACTGTGGCCCAAAAATACCTCTTAATTTTGCATAACAATGGCCTTAAAGTGCAAAAGTAAAGAAGCTGGCAGTTCTTCAAAGCCCATAAGAAGCTGTGAAGGGCTTCCCATCAGTGAAAAAGTGATAATTCTCCATTTATTGTACACAATTTAGCAATTAAACTTTATAACAGGTATGTATAGGACTTGTATAGTACATGTATAGAGTTTGCTACTATCCGTGGTTTCGGTATCCACGGCAGGTCCCTGGAACATATCCCCCATGGATATGGGGGTCCTACTGTATTTGTTAAATAAAAAATAATTCACATGAAACTCCCACTCATTACTGAGAAGGAAACTCCAGCCATCTAATTATTTGATTGTGCTAGATATTAAAATTTATTTAAGAGACAATGGAACATGATTTGGTTACCCATTGTTTGGCATCTTCATTCATGGAAAAATAAACACATAAGCAATATATTGTGATCCTTTATTGACAACGTTTTGACCACACAGTGGGCTTTATCAAGTCACAAACATACATTTGAGATCTGTTTGTGACTTTATAAAGCCCTCTGTGTGGGCGAAACGTTGTCAATATAGGATCACATTATACTGCTTATGTGTTTATTTTTCCATTGTGTTGGTATTTTATACCATTTATTTCCATCTTCATTCATATTTAAAATAAAAGCAACAATGTAATTTAGCCCCCATAAAATAATGAACAGATGCTGAATCAAGTTTTCACACTAACATTAAGCTACATGTTTTTGACAGATTTCCTTAATTTAAATGTTTGTGCAGTCTATTTCTTTGTGTATGTCACTTTTAAACAAAGTAGTAAAGTAAATTTTATTGGTAACCAGTTCTTAGTCTGCTATATCCTACTGTATGTAAGAAAGACAACATATGTAGCAACTAGAGCATTTATTCAGAAGAAAAAATAAAGGTAAAAAAGATACAGTGGACCCTCGGTTAAAGGCCGTAATCCGTTCCAGAAGCTGGACCTTAAACCGAAATGGCCTTTAACCAAAATAATATTCCCCATAAGAATTAATGTAAATACAATTAATCCGTACATGTACTGGCCAGGGAGGTACAACATCGTTTAGGAGTGAAGAGCAGGATGTGAGTGTGAGGGAGGTGCGTGAGGCATTTCGTAGAATGAAAGGGGGTAAAGCAGCTGGAATTGACAGAATCATGACAGAAATTTTAAAAGCAGGGGATAATATAGTGCTGGAGTGGTTGGTATTTTTGTTTATTTAATGTATGAAAGAGGGGAAGGTACCTAGGGATTGGCAGAAAGCATGTATAGTTCCTTTATATAAAGGGAAGGGGGATAAAAGAGTGTAAAAATTATAGGGGAATAAGTTTACTGAGTTCTCCATGGGGAAGTGGAATAGAATTCTTCCTCCGTAAGCCATGCGTGTCGTAAGAGGCGACTAAAATGCCGGGAGCAAGGGGCTAGTAACCCCTTCTCCTGTATATATTACTAAATGTAAAAGGAGAAACTTTCGTTTTTCCTTTTGGGCCACCCTGCCTCAGTGGGAAACGGCCGATGTGTTGAAAGAAGTAGTAGTTTACTGAGTATACCAGGTAAAGTGTATGGCAGGGTTATTATTGAAAGAATTAGAGGTAAGACAGAGTAGGATTGCAGATGAGCAAGGAGGCTTTAGAGTGGGTAGGGGATGTGTAGATCAAGTGTTTACAGTGAAGCATATATGTGAACAGTATTTAGATAAAGGTAGAGAAGTTTTTATTGCATTTATGGATTTAGAAAAGGCATATGATAGAGTAGATAGGGGAGCAATGTGGCAAATGTTGCAAGTGTATGGAATAGGTAGTAAGTTACTGAAGGCTGTAAAAAGTTTTTATGAGGATAGTGAGGCTCAGGTTAGGGTGTGTAGGAGAGAGGGAGATTACTTCCCGGTAAAAGTAGGTCTTAGACAGGGATGTGTAATGTCACCATGGTTGTTTAATATATTTATAGATGGGGTTGTAAAAGAAGAAAATGCAAGGGTGTTAGGGAGAGGGGTGGGATTTAATTATGGAGAATTAAATGCAAAATGGGAGTTGACACAGTTACTTTTTGCTGATGATACTGTGCTTATGGGAGATTCTAAAGAAAAGTTGCAAAGGTTAGTGGACGAGTTTGGGAGATTGTGTAAAGGTAGAAAGTTGAAAGTGAACATAGATAAGAGTAAGGTGATGAGGGTATCAAACGATTTAAATAAAGAAAAATTGGATATCACATTGGAGAGAGGGATTAAATGTTTTCAGATATTTGGGAATTGACGTGTCAGTGGATGGGTTTATGAAGGATGAGGTTAACCATAGAATTGATGAAGGAAAAAAGGCGAGTGGTGCGTTGAGGTATCTGTGGAGACAAAAAACGTTATCCATGGAGGCAAAGAAGGGAATGTACAAAAGTATAGTGGTACCAACACTCTTATATGGGTGTGAAGCATGGGTTGCAAATGCTGCAGCGAGGAGGAGGCTGGAGGCAGTGGAGATGTCCTGTCTAAGGGCAATGTGTGGTGTAAATATTATGCAGAAAATTCGGAATGTGGAAATTAGAAGGTGTGGAGTTACTAAAAGTATTTG
The DNA here is from genome assembly GCA_009830355.1 of Cherax destructor. Classification (NCBI taxonomy): domain Eukaryota; kingdom Metazoa; phylum Arthropoda; class Malacostraca; order Decapoda; family Parastacidae; genus Cherax; species Cherax destructor. The sequence goes on from WNWK01005948.1 coordinate 54,426, forward strand.
TCAGAGGGCTGAAGAGGGGTTGTTGAGATGGTTTGGTCATTTAGAGAGAATGGATCAAAGTAGAATGACTTGGAGAGCGTATAAATCTGTAGGGGAAGGAAGGCGGGGTAGGGGTCGTCCTAGAAAAGGTTGGAGGGAAGGGGTAAAGGAGGTATTGTGGGCGAGGGGTTTGGACTTCCAGCAAGCATGTGTGAGCATGTTAGATAGGAGTGAATGGAGACGAATGGTTTTTGGGACATGACTATCTGTTTGAGTGTGAGCAGGGTAACATTTTGTGAAGGGATTCAGGGAAACCAGTTAATTGATTTAGTTGGACTTGAGTCCTGGAAATGGGAAGTACAATGCCTGCACTTTAAAGGAGGGGTCTGGGATAGTGACAGCTGGGAGAGACAATTCTCAGCTGTCGTATCTGAGCTCCTCTGCAAAGACAGTGATTATGTATGAGTGTGGTGAAAGTGTTGAATGATGATGAAAGTATTTTCTTTCTTTTTGGGTCACCCTGCCTCGGTGGGAGACGGCTGACTTGAGAGGAAAAAAAAAAAATAATCCGTTCCAGACAAAAATATTCACAAAAAAATATTTTTTTTTAACAATTAAATCAGTATTACATACCTTTATTGAAGACTAATGCTGGCTTCTGGAAGATAGGGAGGAGGAAAGAGGGAGGAGTTAGTGTTTGGAAGGGTAATACCCCTCCATAAGGACTTCAGGTAGCAAAGCTCTCTCTGTGGTCTTTTAATGCCACTAGGATCAGCTTGAGAGTCACTCAACCAACTACACTCCTGCATGCCTGCTACTTTCCTTGCTTCTATGCCTGCCTGCCTTGAATTCTATCATGTTTCTCACTTTCTTTACCAAAGGAACTTTACTAAGAACTTTCCTTGGGGCCATGGTGACTTATTTCGCAGTTGCACTTGATAAATAACCACCAAAAACAACGGATTATAGCAAAATGTTTGGATTAATGAGCAGAAGCTTCCTCATGCACCGAGAGAGACAGGCAAAATGAAGCACAAGCGCCCCCAGCCGGCGGACGGATGCGTCCCATACGGCCTCTAACCGGGAGCCGAAAAACCGGCCTCTAACCGAGTTGGCCTTTAACCGGAACGGTCTTTAACCGAGGGTCCACTGTATATCAGTATGATCACAACATACTTGAACAATTTCAACAGTAGAATATAGTAAAGTTTACTAAGGGTGATTAACACTGCCAAGTATATAAAAAAAAGACATGTGCCATAAGACATTTCACCCACCAAAGGGCTTAGTCAACCCATTACAGAAAACAAAAAATACAGTACATATATTAAGTCAAGTTAGGTACTATATGGGCTGAAGGGTTCACTATATATACCCATTTCTATTCTCTGTTTTGGACTATCAGGCCCCTCATGTAAAAGAAGGCTCCTTAGCAAATGTCCTAGCTATCACATCTTTTTCTTACATACATGTCGATGTTAATCACTGTTTGTAACCTCTCCTATATCTTATTGTTGAAATTGTCTAAGCATTTTGGGATCATACAGATTTGCCTTTCTTCCACTTGAACTCTGAGTTTTAAAGTTTACTTTCACAGTACAGCCAAAATGGTAATAGCTAACTGCTGTCTGTATCAACAATGTTCTTCATTTTCATAAGAGTATTTGCAAATCTCTGCTTGATCTCTGTTCTTATTAATCAGTGATAATTTCTTTCATCTCATTTACGTTTTTTTTTTTTTTAATTCAGTGCTCTGACTGGCACATTCACATATGGTAGCTCTCTTTCATCTCTCTTTTGCATGACTACCTCCTCTGAATTTCTATTTTTGGTTTAGTTTTGTTATACTACACCATTACCCTCCACCAGGCCTATGTGAATATTATGCACTTGGTATCTGCAGGCATGGAAAATCTGGGAAATCAGATGGGACATGCAATTATGATCACCCCAGAAAATGCCGTTCCCATATGAAAACAGGCAAATGCAACCTCCCATCCTGTAAGTTTTTCCACCCTGAAATGTGCCACACATCAATTCGGGAAAGACAGTGCTATAACTTATATTGCCAGGCATACCACCTAAAGGGTACGAGGCGACACAGAACATCCAGACCATGGCAAAATCAGGGTAGCCACAGCCACTCCGGAGAGAGGTTTTTTAGTGCCAGGAAGGAAAAAAAGCTGGCAGGAAATGACAGAAATTGTACACCAACTGCAATCATTTCTGGAGTGGAATCACAGTCAGTGGCCTCCACTCCATTACAACAGATATTAGAGCCAGGAAAAAAAGACCCCCCCATACCACAAATACCACCAATCCAACTACATTCATCTTTGCTAATATACAGGGTCTAAAGCCAGCAACAAACAACAAGGTACCTTACATTCGTGGACTGCTTACAGAGTCAAATGCTATGTTTGCGGCTTTCACAGAGACCCACATAAGAGATCACTTGGACAATGAAATATGGATCCCGGGCTACAACCTATACAGGTGTGATAGAGTGAACAGGCAAAAAGGGGGGGGTTGGCCTGTATATCACAGAGTCACTTATATGTTCAGAACTACTAAATGCCTCAAATGATGTAGTTGAAGTATTAGCAATAAAGGTCGAGAATCAAAACCTGGTCATCGTGGTTGTCTACAAGCCCCCGGATGCAACGTCCCAACAATTCCAGGAACAGCTTCTGAAAATTGACCACTGTCTGGAAAATCTTCCAGCTCCTGCCCCCAACATCTTGCTACTGGGGGATTTCAACCTCAGGCACCTAAAATGGAGGAACATTGCAAACAATGTGGTAGCAGAGATAACACCAGGAGGCAGCTCAGATGAAAATTCACACATGCATGAACTTTTAAATCTCTGCACCAAGTTCACCTTAAACCAGCAAATAGTAGAGCCCACAAGATTAGAGAATACGCTGGACCTCATCTTCACCAACAATGATGATCTGATACGAAATGTCATCATATCAAAAACAATATACTCAGATCACAACATAATAGAGGTCCAGACATGCATGCGGGGAGCCCCTGATCAACAAAATGTGATCAGCCGTGAAGGAGCTTTCTCCAAATTCAACTTCAATAACAAAACATAAGGTGGGACCAAGTAAACCAAGTCCTAAATGATATAAACTGGGAAGATTGCCTAAGCATCACGGATCCCAACCTATGTCTAGAACAAATTAACTCTGTGGTACTTGAGGTTTGCTCAAGGCAAATTCCCTTAAGGAAAAGGAGGAGAAGATGCAAACTAGAAAGAGAGAGGCGCTCCCTATACAGGCGAAGGCACAGAATAACGGAGCGGCTACAGGAGGCCAATATCTCTGAAATACGTAGGGAGACACTAGTCAGAGAAATAGCAAACATCGAATTAAAACTAAAGGAATCTTATAGGAATCAAGAGACACGGGAAGAACTAAGAGCCATAAATGAAATTGAAAGAAACCCTAAGTATTTCTTTTCCTATGCAAAATCAAAATCAAAGTCGAGAACAACAACCAGTATTGGGCCCCTACTTAAACCGGATGGGTCCTACACAGATGACAGCAAGGAAATGAGTGAGTTACTTAAATCCCAGTATGACTCAGTCTTTAGCGAGCCACTAACCAGACAAAATCGAAAACCTAAATGATTTTTTTATGAGAGTGCCACAGAACTTGACAGACGCATGCCTTTCTGACATCATCACGACGCCAAATGACTTCGAAAAGGCAATAAATGACATGCCCATGCACTCCGCTCCAGGCTCAGACTCATGGAACTCAGTGTTCATCAAGAACTGCAAGAAGCCCCTATCACATGCTTTTAACATCCTATGGAGAGGGAGCATGGACACTGGGATCGTCCCGCAGCTACTAAAAACAACAGACATAGCCCCGCTCCACAAAGGGGGCAGTAAAGCAATAGCAAAGAACTACAGACCAATTGCGCTAACGTCCCATATCATAAAAATCTTTGAAAGGGTTCTAAGAAGCAAGATCGCCACCCATCTTGATACCCATCAATTGCACAACCCAGGACAGCATGGGTTTAGAGCAGGCCGCTCCTGTCTGTCCCAACTACTGGACCACTACAACAAGGTCCTGGATGCTCTAGAAGATAAACAGAATGCAGATGTTATATACACAGATTTTGCAAAAGCCTTTGACAAGTGTGACCATGGTGTAATAGCACACAAAATGCGTGATAAAGGCATAACAGGAAAAGTTGGTAGATGGATCTATAATTTCCTAACACGTAGAACACAAAGAGTAGTAGTCAACAGAGTAAAGTCTGAGGCAGCTACTGTGAAAAGCTCTGTTCCACAAGGCACAGTACTTGCTCCCATCCTATTCCTCATCCTCATATCAGACATTGACAGGGATATAAGCCACAGTGCTGTGTCTTCCTTGCAGATGACACCCGAATCTGTATGACAGTGTCCACCGTTGAAGACACTGCAAGACTCCAAGCAGACATAAACCAAATCTTTAAATGGGCTGCAGAAAACAATATGAAGTTCAATGATGAGAAATTTCAATTACTCAGATACGGAAAACGTGAAGAAATTAAAATCTCATCGGAGTACAAAACTAATTCCAACCACACAATAGAGCGAAAACTAATGTCAAAGACCTGGGAGTGATCATGTCAGAGGATCTCACCTTCAAGGACCATAACAATGTAGCAATTGCATCTGCTCGAAAAATGACAGGATGGATAATGAGAACCTTCAAAACCAGGAATGCCAAGCAAATGTTGACACTTTACAGATCGCTTGTTCTATCTAGGCTGGAATATTGCTGCACACTAACTGCACCTTTCAAGGCGGGTGAAATTCCTGACCTTGAAAATGTGCAGAGAACCTTCACCGCACGCATAAGTGCGATAAACCACCTCAACTACTGGGAACGCTTGAAGTTCCTAAACCTGTACTCTCTAGAACGCAGGCGGGAGAGATACATTATTATATACACATGGAAAATTCTCGAGGGCTTAGTACCAAACTTGCACACAAAAATCACTCCCTACGAAAGCAAAAGACTCGGCAGGCGATGTAACATCCCCCCAATGAAGAGCAGGGGTGCCACTAGCACGTTGAGGGACAACACAATAAGTGTGAGGGGCCCAAGATTGTTCAACTGCCTCCCAGCATACATCAGGGGGATTACCAACAAGCCCCTGGCTGTCTTCAAGCAGGCACTGGACAGGCACCTCAAGTCGGTACCTGATCAGCCGGGCTGTGGTTCGTACGTTGGACTGCGTGCGGCCAGCAGTAACAGCCTGGTTGATCAGGCTCTGGTCCAACAGGAGGCCTGGTCACAGACCGGGCCGCGGGGGCGTTGAACCCTGGAATTCTCTCCAGGTAGACTCAAGGTAGATATCCCCTTATTTATTTCTTACAGCCTTTTAACTACAATTTTTCATGCAGTTTTACGTTTTTTTTAATTAGCTCGGTTCTTTCCTTGCCTCTCCTAATATTAATCAACCTTTATTACTTTTACCCTGAGTATCCTTTGAACTGAACGAGCTTCAGTATTCTGCAATGCGTTTCAGTTTGTTTTACTCTCCCTGCTACAGTATAGTATCTGTTTGTTAACCAAGCTATTAGTGAAGGGAGTTAGGCCAATTTTGTTGGTTCCTAAACTAGCTTACAAACACTAGTATCTTTTGTTCCTCGATAATCCCAAAAGAAAATTTTGGTAATTACTAGTAATGTCAATTATGATTTAATCTTTCTTTTAAATAACTTCTTTAGACAATGGAGAATGGTACCTCAAGTTAGGCTTGCCACTGAATGCGTTTCACCCATCAACTGAGATATATTTTTATAAAATGATAATTATAGTACCATACACACCACTTAAATCTACAAATTGCATACAAGTTTTTGGGCATAGCCAGAGATTAGGTCACAGAAGCAATGATTCCCCAGATCTATTAGCAGACATACATTTATAATAAATATGTAATATGCATTATAATGCACAATACTACATTATATTCTCAAGATGTGCTAATTAATACATGACATATACATTATCAGCTATAATAATTTATAAAAAAAATTAATATCTTACATTCATATTGGGCTGAAAACCCTTCTTGATACGCCAACACTGGGGTGACAATCTTTCAAGGTATTTAAGTTCTTCATTATACTGTCGTACAACCATTTTTCCTTGTAACAACTGGAATACAAAAAAAAATATTGAGTGGTTTGGCATATAGTTATTGTAATGACCATTTTATTTTACATAGCAAGCATATAAATGTACAAGACTGTACAGTATTATGAAGAAATAAAAATTGATTAAAGCCATTTTTACCAGAAATTAAAATTTAAATCCCTGTATTAATTTATGATTCCAGCTAAATGACAAATTAGTTTAACATTTAAATAACCTAGGATAACCCCCAAAAAAAAAGTTTAGACTTATTTCCATGGAGGTCCTTGTAATAACTTATTATTTAAAAGCGTAGCAGTAAGTTACAGAAGAAAGCAATCATGATTACAAGCCTAAAGGTTAAAACAGCTAAGTGACTCAACTATGTGAAAATCAGTTCCAATAAAAGGAGATACAATAGGAATAAAGTTAACAGAGTTATTTACATATGAACATTAAAAAGAGGATCAGCTTACTATAATATGCACATCCATTTTGAACTACAAAAAAAAAAAAACCTTCTCCCTTTTTGTAGCTTCATTCATTAGGTACCTTTCAGTTCTCTTCCTGAACTTGGGCTTGCTAGGACAGGCTCAGACATGTGAAGGCAATCCATTCCACTCCTTTAGTGCTGTACAATGAAGAGTTGACTTTCAAAAATATTACCATTTTTAAGGTAGGTAAAGGCACCCAGGCTTGTGCCTAGCAAGTTTACTTAGGTACATTTACACAGATTTTGGATGATTACAATTGTTATACATGGTAACGTCTGTAAATTACCTAGGATAACCCAGAAAAACCAGCGAATGCGACATTTCCACTGGGTTAGCCTGGCACTGACCATCACCCAGGATGGTTTTACTCTCCTTTGATATGCCTTTGATGAGTTTCAAGTCTTACTACTCCCAGAACCAGGCCATGGGCCAGGCTCGTCTAGTGCTTGCCTGGTCAACCAGACTGTTGCTGCTGGTGGCCCGCTACCCCACATATCCATCACAGCCTGGTTGATTTGTTCAGTTTCCTCTTGAAGACTTACAATTGTTCCAGCAGTGTTTCAGATATCTTATAGTAAGAGGATGAATAATTTGGGGCCACGAATTTGATTACGTATGTACCTGGAGTATACCCATGTATTTTCTAGCAAACTATTACCATCTAGAGTAAAATGATCTATAAGTGCCAGAGAAGTGTAATATGGTCACTTTCTTTAGTTCTTAAGATACTGTACTACTGAAAAATGTTCATGTTAAAGTTATTATTACATTAATAAGACATGCGCAACAACTGGCTATCTTTACCGTTCAAACTTTTTGTCTGTAAAGCAGGCTTCTTCAGTCTAATAGATATAAAATATATATCTAATATAAAATCAGAGAGAGAGACATAAATCTGATTAGTCCCTCAGCCTTGGTAGGTGCGAGTGAGTCCCTAAAGGGACTGACCAGCACTTACCAAGGCTGAGGGACTAATGAGATGTAATTATAGACCCCTGGCTGTCTTCAAGCAGGCACTGGACAAGCACCTAAAGTCAGTACCTGACCAGCCTGGCTGTGGTTCATACGTCAGTTTGCGTGCGGCCAACAGTAACAGCCTGGTTGATCAGGCCCTGATCCCCCATGAGGCCTGGTCACAGACCGGGCTGCGGGGGCGCTGACCCCCAGAACCCTCTCCAGGTCAGTCTCTAAACAAACTGACCACCTCACAATTACTACATCTCATATTATCTATGGTTTTATAATAGCCTATATCCAAGTGAAGAAGTTTCAGGCGAAAAGTTTCAGAAGTAAAGATACCAAAGTGTTTCAAGTTTAGCAGCTTGTATTGTTATATAATTATAATCACGGGAGAGCGCTAAACCCGTAGGATTATACAGCGCACATGGGGGGAGGGGTTGGAAGGTATTCAGGGAACTGGAGCACAGATCCAATTCCCTATATCAAGAGCCCCTCACCAGCGTCAAGGAACCTCCCTCGAGGGGCTGTATATTACTGTATATTAATAACGTATTAATAAAATTTATGGAGATCGCGCTAAATAGGGGTCATACAGAACCTGGGGGGTAATAATATTGAAGTTTGATCCCAGGAAGGAGAGATCAACCGGATACAGAGATCCTGGAGTATCCTGGAGCTTCCTTCCCTCCTGCAGGAAGGGTCAGTCACCCCTCACGATATTATCAACCACTCTTTCTTTCTCCAATAATGTTACTATATAAGCTTTTATCCTGCTTAAGCTTACTTCACCCACGACTGCAACATACAATATAAGCTTAGTGGCAACATAAGCATCTGGTATAAGGCCAAGACTTGTATGGACGTAACATTGTGACACATTACTAATGGTATTATTAAATCAGTGGGAATATTTAACAGGTTGTGGTTACACAGCAGTGGGTGGGGGAAAAGGCAGGAAAGCTGACTCCTTCCAAGGAAGGAGGAAAATACTTTAATCCCTTGGATCAAGAGCCCCCTCACCGGCATCAAGGAACTTATTACTAGTGAAGCGGCGATATTTAACAAGTTTCCACTAACCAATGCTTAATTAAGGTTCAGACTTACAGTAGCAGCACTGGTACCTGTGAGTGTCACTGTCGTGTGAGTGTGTTGCAGGGAGACACTGTGTCACTGTCGTGAGTGTTGCAGGAGACAGTGTCACTGTTGTGTGGGACAGTGATGGCCGCTGCTGCCTCGCCCTCACGTGAACCTCGCTACCCGCACAAACCTTTTATAGTATTTACAGCGAAGTGCTAAACCCACAGGGGCCATTACAGCGTCTCGGAGAACTGGAGATAATCTAGAAGTGTAGATGATTCATTACCTTTGTAACTTGTCATGATTGTGACCAGATCTACCTGGAGTTCATTACCTTTGTAACTTGTTCAGCTATCATAACTTTGGGGTCCAGTCCCTGGACCCATTATGTACCTCTGTAATCTTTTGACTACCGCCCACAGGATGGGTATGGGGGGGCATAATAAAGATATTAAACTAACTCAAGTTCGACCCAAGGAAGTTTAGTGCAGGTCCAATTCCTTGCATCAAGAGCCCCTCACCGGTATCAAGGAACCTCGCTTGCGGGGCGCACTAAAGTTATGCTTATTATACTTACACTCTTACACATATTTATTTGCAAAAAAAAAAAAATTACTATAGATATAAGTACTGAAACAGTGTAGGCATAATTCAGAAACAGTAGAGAGGTAAATATGAGGTGATCAGTCTTATAGCCTTGATAAGTCAAGGACCACAATGGTATCCTGTGGCCTGGTACGTGACGCTCTCACCTCCATGGTTTAGGCTCTGGTTGCTAAAGCTCTCACTTCACACGGCGAGGGTCTGGGTTCGATTCCCAGCCAGGGTAGAAACATTGGGCGTGTTTCTTTACACTTGTTGTCTATGTTCACCCATCAGTAAAATGGATACCTGGGTGTTAGTCGACTGGTGTGGGTCTCATCCTGGGACACTGACCTAATTTGCCCGAAATTCTCTGCATAACAAAGAGCTTTCTATATAGTAGTATGTCATTGATGTCAGCTAGGCTTGTATACCTTGTACATGTACTTGTAGTAAATAAAGATATTATTATTATTATTATTATTATTATTATTATTATTATTATTATTATTATTATTATTATTATTATTAATCCCCGGAAGGGTGGAAACATTGGGGTCGTTTCCTTATACCTGTTATCCCCGGTCAGTTCGCCATGTCCAGTTGCATGATGGGTCTCTTCTAGAATATGTAACCAGATACAGTATCTAGGCTTTGAGGTCCCACTACTTGGACCTGTTGTAACGAGACTTTGTCGCCAATACAAAGAAAGGCTGAGAGCACTTAGAGTTGTGGCAGGTTTTCATCCAAGCTGTTTACCTGGAGAGAGTTCCGGGGGTCAACGCCCCCGCGGCCCGGTCTATGACCACGTGTGGTGTTAATGTTAAAACTGAAATTCACTTGCCAGACTATTCCACTTCCTGACAACTCTATGACTAAAGAAATACTTCTTAACATCTCTTTGACTCATCTGAGTCTTCAACTTCCAATTGTGGCCCCTTGTTTCCGTGTCCCATCTCTGGAACATCCTGTCTCGTGTGTGTGTGTGACCCAATTAATATTTGCATTAATATCTCATTACATTGTGTGAGCCTCGTTTCCGGGCGTCTGCCCTTTGTCCTATGTATAGTTGAGTTTTATTATACTGTATGAGGCGACACATGTTGTGTTATAGGTGTTGATTTTGTTGTGTGTGTGAATGTTCTCGGCAACACGTGTTATATTGTTGTAATTAGTGTACCTTTATAGGAATAGGAGGTACTAGTTTAATTATTTACCATGTATATAGTTCTTGTGACTTGGATAAGCCCTCAGTTTTGTATCTAAGGCAAGGATTGTATATATAGTAATTATTGTTCGTTCAGCATGTCCATGTAGTGGTATGGCTGTAACTTCGTCTTATGATTTTATATAGACTTACATTGATATAATCTGTTATTTTCCTATTTGGCCTCAATTGGATATGTATGTCTTTATATCTTTATGTTTTGACAACCCATGTATTTGTACACAATAAAATATAAAAAAATATCTCATTACAGTTGTGACCGGGTGTGGACGTGTGAATTGATCATTACTTTGTAATTTGTTCATGTTTGTAACCATGTATAGACGTGTAGATGATTCATTAGAATCATTACCCTTGTAACTTAGTCCTGATTGTGACCAGATCTACCTGGAGTTCATTACCTGGAGTCTACCTGGAGAGAATTCCAGGGGTCAACGCCCCCGCGGCCCGGTCTGTGACCAGGCATCGTGTTGGACCAGAGCCTGATCAACCAGGCTGTTACTGCTGGCCGCACGCAGTCCAACGTACGAACCACAGCCTGGCTGGTCAGATACCGACTTTAGGTGCCTGTCCAGTGCCTGCTTGAAGACAGCCAGGGGTGTTGGTAATCCCCCTGATGTATGCTGGGAGGCAGTTGAACAATCTTGGGCCCCTGACACTTATTGTGTTGTCCCTCAACGTGCTAGTGGCACCCCTGCTCTTCATTGGGGGGATGTTACATCGCCTGCCGAGTCTTTTGCTTTCTTACGGAGTGATTTTTGTGTGCAAGTTTGGTACTAAGCCCTCGAGAATTTTCCATGTGTATATAATAATGTATCTCTCCCGCCTGCGTTCTAGAGAGTAGAGAGAGAGTCATTACCTTTGTAACTTGTTCAGCTATCAAAATTTTGGGGCCCAGTCCCTGGACCCATTATGTACCTGGAGAGGGTTTTGAGGGTCAACGCCCCCGTGGCCCGGTCTGTGACCAGGCCTCATGGTGGATCAGGGCCTGATCAACCAGGCTGTTACTGTTGGCCGCACGCAACCCGACATACGAACCACATCCCGGCTGGTCAGGTACTGACTTTAGGTGCCTGTCCAGTGCCTTCTTGAAGACAGCCAGGGGTCTATTGGCAATCCCCCTTATGTATGCTGGGAGGCAATTGAACAGTCTTGGGCCCCTGACACTTATTGTGTTGTCTGTTATCGTGCTAGTGGCACCCCTGCTTTTCATTGGGGAGGATGTTACATCATCTGCCGAGTCTTTTGCTTTCATAGGGAGTGATTTTCGTGTGCAAGTTTGGTACTAATCCCTCTAGGATTTTCCAAGTGTATATAATCATGTATCTCTCCCACCTGCGTTCTAGGGAGTACAGGTTGAGGAACTTCAAGCTTTCCCAGTAATTGAGGTGTTTTATCGCAGTTATGCGTGCCGTGAAGGTTCTCTGTACATTTTCTAGGTCAGCAATTTCACCTGCCTTGAAAGGTGCTGTTAGTGTGCAGCAATATTCCAGCCAAGATAGAACAAGCGACCTGAAGAGTGTCATCATGGGCTTGGCATCCCTTTTGACTGCCGCCCTCAGGATGGGTATGGGGTGCACAATAAATATATTAAACTAAACTATACTTAGTTGACTGGTGTGGGTGGCATCCTGGGGGACAAGACTGAAGGACCACGATGGAAATAAGACAGTCCCTCGATGACGCACTGACTTTCTTGGGTTATCCTGGGTGGCTAATCCACCGGGGTTAAAAATCCAAACAAAATCTTATGGAAATAAGTCACTTTGACTTTTTGGATTATCCTAGGTAATTTATACTTATGTATGATAATTGTATGGTATATGCATGATAATTGTAATAATAGGTAATTTACACTTATGTATGATAATTGTATTTATGTATACCTGTGCCAAATAAACTTAATTGTATAGCCTCAATGTGAGGCTATGGAACTGAGCTCTTATCAAGACTGAGGGACTGACCACCTTAAAATTACTTCTACTTCAATAAATAACAAAAAGGCACAATACCGTGACTGGAACAATACACACACAACCCGCACATATAAAAGAGAGGAGCTTACGACGACGTTTCGGCCCGACTTGGACCATTTACTTTGTAAATGGACCATTTACAAAGTAAATGGTCCAAGTCGGGCCGAAACGTCGTCGTAAGCTCCTCTCTTTTATATGTGCGGGTTGTGTGTGTATTGTTCTTCAAGTATGACGGACTGGTCACCTTATATTTACCTCCACTGCTTCTGCTATCTCCAGGATTTAGGTCATTTATATATTCGGCTATCCTTGGTAATTTACACTTTTATGATAATTATACTTAAGTGGACCTGTACGTAAATAAAATTATTATGCCATGTATGATAATTGTACTTATGTGTACCTGTATGTAAATAAAATTACTAACTTTACCCAAAATGCCCAAAATGCCCTGCATACTAGGGGCTTTTGGCATGTACACCTCATGTAATCTCAATAACCAAATGTAATTCTTTGTATCATGTCCAAATAAACTATTATTATTATTATTATTATTATATTATCATTATTATTATTATTATTATTATCATAGGGGTGCTTCAGGGCAGTGCTCTCCGCCCTCTGCTTTTCCTCATATAAATGAATGGCCTTCCCAATATATCTTAAGTACTTAAACCTGTTCTGTTTGTAGATTACAACTTTCATCATCTTCCTTTTAAATTTAAGTTCTCTCTATAACACTGTTAACGAGGAGCTTATAAAGATATCTACCTGGATGACTACCAATAAACCCACTCTTCATTAATATTGACAAGATCATTAACATGATGTTTGGGAACACAGGTGTAAATTTCCAACTAAGTCGATAGGCTTCAAAAGCAATTAATCCACCAGTGTACGTGAGAGAGATTGATCAAGTTAGAGTGGAAAAGTTAACACTCATAGAAAGTAATAATTTAAACCAGCCGCCACAGCATCTGTTTTAAAAGCTGTTTTGCCTTTGTCCCTGAGACGCCCGTCTGTGTATCGATTTATTTTATAATAACTCATATAGATGAAATATTAATGAAAGTGAACTATAAAGTAAGTAAAAGGCAACGAAACAATGAAAGAGAATGTGAAATGTGGTGTTATATGTGCGTACGTGATGAGAGTAATGTAGAGGGTGAGTTAGCCCGTCATGTTTGTAATGTTTGAGGAGCACCAATGAGGAGGAGGAGGCAGTCTCTGCTGCCGCTCATATAATGTTCTTTATTCTACTACTGATACTCTCTCGTCAATACTTGTTATTTTAAGCCCTCTTAACTTCACAGTTCAGTTGCATGAGAATGCAGGTGAGTTAATAGAGTAGTATTGATGAGGGGCAGAAGGTGGTGGCAAGTGCAACATTAAAACTGCTGGAAAAACTCTCATGACTTGTGTGAGGCATTACTCTCCTCTGTCTCTCTCTCTCGAAGTGTTTATACGCCAGAAAGTGATGTGTGTGTTGACTGTGGTCACTAGCAGTATCATCAGCAGTGTGGAGAGCCTTGATAGTACTAGCATTCACTAGTAGTGGCTACTATTACTGCTGCTGCTTCAACACTCGTCTTCATGGAAGCTGCTTTATCAACCTCTTCTATCCTCTTCACCGCGCAACAACACATTAATGTGTCAGGTAATTACCCTCTTTCTTCACCTATTTTAAGATCAGATGCTTTGTAAACTCTTACATACATTTATTCAGTTACTTATAATCAGAGTGATTTACCAACTTGAAGGAAATCTCTCTTCATTCTCCTCTTCTAAGTTATAGTCGACATAATTTGCTATATAAAAAAGTTTCAAGTTATGAATGAGGCTAAAATACAATTTATTTGCAGTTTTATAATGTAGAAATTTGTACCTCCAAGTATTTAACATTTGTATTAATGGTTTTGCATAATATAAATACAAATACAAATATTTATTTCATTGCTAGTTTACATAGGTTTTGTTATTACAATCAAATTGAAGTGCAAGGAGAGCCACTGACATGCCATGGCATTAGGGGCAGCTTGATTTAAAATATACATTTGTATTGCTCATTATTACTATTAAGAATGGTTGAGAATAAAATGTCATGTATGCATGCCTAATTTCATATCTCTAGCTATATATGCATGTACAGTACATATCAAAATGATGAAATAAATATGTGATAGCATTACAGTAATATTTAAAGTAAAATAACTTTGGTAAATATTGAGTTATGGGACTCTCTTGAGTTTCTTGAAAATTTGTAATGGAAAGTATATAATATTAGTTGGTTTATACAATGCAGGTAATTAAATTTTGTGCATATTAGGGAAATGACTTTTGGATATTATTTGGCTTGAATGTTTAGGAAGATCTTATTCCTAATTTAACATAACCTAAAACAACCCAACTCATCCTAACCCACTCAGCCTAATCCCATGTAAATCATTGTACACACTGGAAACATTGCTTAGGTGTTAGTAGTATTGGAACTGCTTACATCATTGTACTGGCATGTCATGCATGCTGACTGACACAGCGTATAATTTATCCAATACGTTCTACCTTCCATAAAAATTTTGTTGCTAATATATTTTCCCTCCCACTCCAAAAAAATTGCACAAGATATATTTTTGCTGAGTTATGGAAAAATTACTTGTTACAGAATTATAACTAATATCATCTGCCTTTATAATGTATTATGAACACATCTAAAACAAAATAGACATACTCTCATTATCTGTCATTCCCCCTAATTTACACTTACACTCGCCCAAATGACTGTAAACATAAAATTCTTAATATAGCTATTGCCTAATAAATCTTAAGTTAGTCCTAAGATTGCTTGAAATACTCTCCCAACATAGGAGCTTTTATAGAAACAGTGTATCATGCCGAGATAAAACCATTCCCATTACTAAATTTACTAATTGTAATATTGTTATAGTATGTTTTGTACTGACTCACTATTATCAATGTAATTAATGTTAGTCACTTCAGTTACCTAACTTTCATATCAGTATGCAGTAATTTATATTAAAGTGTACTGCTCCATAACCTGTGCCAATATAGAGTAAGAATTAGGATTAGTCTGCCCGAATTGCCTAGGCATGCTGTTGACCTTCTTTGTAATTAATATTTTATAATATGTAAACCACACATTGTAAGTTTTGCAAGGAAATAACATTTTCATTTTTATAACTAGCATTGTATCTAATACAGCCTCTCCTCACTTAATGACGGAGTTCCGTTCCTAAGACCTCGGTAAACGAATTCGTCGCAAAATGAGGAGCATACTATAATTGCAGTGGGTTTGTGTCGACCATCTTTGATATTGTTTTAATGTCACCTTTGCACCATTCATAACATTCTTAGTACAGTGGTACCTCGGGTTACGAGCTTAATTATTATTATATTATTATTATTATTGATACCGAACAAATTTTTTCCCATAAGGAATAATGTAAATTAGATTAATCCGTTTCAGACCCCCAAAATACACTTACAAAAATACACTTACATAACTGTTCGAGTTGGGAGCTGTTCGTATACCGAGGTACCACTGTATACAGTGCTTTTGTAAGTATTTTTGGGGGTCTGAAACGGATTAATCTAATTTACATTATTTCTTATGGGAAAAAAATTGTCGGTATCGGCACTAGAACAGCCTTCTGGAACGAATTAAGCTCATAACCCGAGGTACCACTGTATTTTTAAATGTTTGTACGGTAGTGTACTGTATATTGGAATAAACTGAATAGAGGAAATCAGCTCTAATATGCATTATTTAGGTATGCATATTGGTCAGAGAGCCCGTTGTAAGTCTGAGTCAATGGTAAACGAGTATACATCGCTAAGTGAGGAGAGGCTGTATATACATGTGGACATGAAAAAAAAAACTTCCTACTGGGAGGGAAGAAAAAAAAAGGTGTGCTTAAACATCGTGGTCCAAGGCAGTGAGCGTCAATGGCATCACTGCACGCCTTCCTGCGTCTGGACAAATACTGCAACACTGCAGCCGAGTTGTGATGTAACAAGGTACGGTCTCTGGGACGGTGAAGCAGTCATCGTAGTAGTCATTGCAGGGTTCACTCATCCTGGGGCAGGATTTCAACTGGTACTGTCGCTGGGGCTGTCACTGCCGGCAAGTGTGGAGTGAGTCGTGGCATGGACGACTCGGCGAACATCTGCGAGTCGTAACAGCATACACAGTACTGGAGTGAGCGGGCTAGCAGTCAAAGTGACATCATTTTTGTGCAGGCTGCTCACTGAAGCTATGACACGAGGCAGACAGTCGCCTGCCGACAGGGCTACTGCGGCTTGACAAGTGTCATTCTCTCGAAAGTTGGAGTTATAGCAGAGGTTAGTCTTAAGCGTCCTCAGACTGATTCTCTACATATACATGTAACTGCACTCTGACGGTCAGTAGGTGAAATGGAACGAGTCTCGACGGGAAATCGTAGCAGGTACAACTCAGCAGGGCGTCTATGAGCAGCAAACATAGAGCTTTCTGTACAAGAGGCTCAGATTCTCGTAACTGATGCCTGGGCTGACTAATGTCAGCTGTCAAGGGTGTAACACAAGGGTGCTACACAGTGGTCTGGGCGCAGACCATACATCGGGACACACGGAAAACTTGCACACACCTACTGCACATGCGGTACAACATGGCTTGCACTAGCAAATGACCCTTTTCTGTGCAAGAATCGACAAGGAATTAATTAACACATGACATATATCTTCTCTCAAAGTCTCAACAATACTGAAATAATTTGCTCACTGAGAAACTAGAACACTCGATGTGACATGTGGTGTCAGGCGTGACGTCGTGAGGTGATGTCATGGGGTGACATCACGAGGTGACATCAGGCAGACGTCGCGAAGTGACGTCCTGGAGTGACATTGTGAAAGATGTCATGGGGTGACATCGCGAGGTGACGTCAGGGCAGCAGCATGACGTCAGTGGAGTGATGCGGGAAGCATCGCGGGTGACGTCAGGGGGAGTTATGTGGACAGCAAGTGGCTTGGGTAACTCACGTGGCTTTCTCCACATGGCTTCGTCCACATGTAGCTTTGTGATCCACGTGGCGTCATGATCCATGTGGCTTCGTCCACGCATGGCTTCGTGATCCACGTGGCTTCGAGTGACCTCGGGCACTTGGATACACAGCTCTGGCAAAGAATTCATGCTGAATTCACAGAGAAACAGCAGAGGGAGTGAGTACATAGTGGTGGAGAGTAGTGTGGTGGTAGGCGAGCGTGTGTGAGTGAGGTGAGGAACGGCCACTTCCTCCTCTCCCACCCACAAACACTGGGAGAAACACCCACACTGGACGCTAAAATCACCACAAACTCGCCTCTGACTTGCTGAAATAGCCATGCTGAGTTGAAAACAATAGCAGAACATACAGGTGACGCTGAACACGTGACTTGAGAACAGCGTACCTGTGTCTGGATGCTGAGACTTGCAGACACAACATCAGGATAACTCGTTGAGAGACAGATGCTTCTTGTGTAGGGTGATGAAGTGAAGACAACTTCATTTCCCTTCCTTCCCTCCTCTCTCAGGGCAACACACTTGCTGCGAGCACCACTGTCACCAATGTTTTCTAAGAGATATTACGTTGTTGCTAGCAGGGAGCAATGATAAGGCTTCGGAGGCTTCCTTTATTTGCGAAGATCGTGGGTACACAGGCAGTGTGTTAGTGCCCAGGCCCCGAGGGGCCTAGTGCCCAGCGAGGGAGAGAGGAGTAACACCTTGTTTACTGAGTGAAGTCAGCTGCCAGAGTGAGAGAGAGGCAGGGTGATGCAGGTTGAAGTGGCATGCCCACCAGGCTTGCCCTCTGGGGAAAGCTATGGGAACTAGGCATGTAGGCTTACATTGTTACTGATGGTCTCATGCAAACCACAGCCTGTTGGTTGGGAACTGACTTTAGGTGCCTGTCCAGCTCCCTCTTGAAGACAGCAAGGGGTCTATTGGTAATCCCCCTTATTTATCCTGGGAAGCAGTTGAACAGTCTTGGGCCCCTGACATTTATTGTGTTGTCTCTTAGCGTATTCTCGGCACCCCTGCTTTTCATTGGGGCTAGTCCCTCCTTAGATTTTCCAAGTGTATACAGTGGACCCCCGAGTTTCGTAAAAACTTCACTCCTGAAGTCTGCTCAAGTGCCATTACAGAACGAATTTACTCCCTTAAGGAAAAATGTCACGTAGGTTAGTCTATTTCAGACCCCCAAAAATACACTTCCACAAGCACTTACAATATTATACTTACATAATTGTACGATTTCCGGGGTTTATGAAACTCGGGGGTCCACTGTATTATGTATCTTTCTAGCATGCATTCCAAGAACAGCAGGTCAAGGTGCTTTATTGAGAGTTCTCTGTATATTCTCTAGGTCTGCACTTTAGCCTGTTTTTTAAAGGTACAGTAGACAGTCATTTAACACGATAGTTACGTTCCTGAAAATGCTGTGTTAGGTAAAATCATGTTAGATGAACTGAAGAACTTATGGGAAAAATAGGGTTACGTTCCTGGGAGCCCCCAAAAAGCCAAACAACTTTTTTTTAGACCAACAGATCTCACAAAAATATAAGTGAATATGTAATTGTAGTTCATTATCGTGATGTATTATGTATGTTGTTTTTACTGCTTAAGACTACAAATGTAACAGAAGTAATAGTATTTCTTAGCTTAAATTGTGGGTGCTGGTGTTTGTGGATGATTGTGAAGAGAGTAAGTCTTTCAGTAAGTCAGTCAGGCCATTCAGTAAGTCAAGCCATTCAGTAAGTCAGTCAAGCCATTCAGTAAGTCAGCCAAGCCATTCAGTAAGTCAGTCAAGCCATTCAGTAAGTCAGTCATGCCATTCAGTAAGTCTCGATTTTCTTCGTAATTCCTAGACTTGAACGCTTAAACCTTTTCTTGTCACTTGCAGGAACACTTGTATGCTTACTGGGTGCCATGATTGCTTGGCAGATTTATCAAAATGCAATGAAAATAAGAAAATGTATGTAAATAAACACAGCGAGCTTCCCGAGTATTGTCGTCCTACATGTTTGAACCAAACTGAAGGCTGGGAGGGTGGTGCGGGTGGCTGAGGATGGCAGGGGATAGTAGTAGGACTCCCCCACTGACTCAATGGTGTAACCCACGCAGGCGACCGCGCGTTCAAAATTTTTTCCCCTCCCGCAAACCGTGTAAAGTTAATTTTACGTAGTGTTAGATAAAAATGTGCCGCAATTCTTCAATCGTGCAATACCCAAATCGTGCCACATAAACTCGTGCTAAATGACGGTCTACTGTACGGTTAATGTTCAGCAATATTAGAGCTTAGAGAGAACAAGCAATTTGGAAGTTACAAAGACTTATAGGTTACAGCATAATTCATAAAAAAAATAATTGCCTATTTGTGAAAGGTTGAATGGAAATAATTTATGAACTTTGAGTATAATACAATGTATATAATGCAATATAGCTATGTGAAGATTATTTCAGTATACTGTACATGAATCTCCCGCCTGGCCACGCTGGCTGGTGATTCATCTGTAAAACCTTGCATTTGTGGTCACAGTGGGGCCCATGCTAACCTCCCTATGGTGTATAAATATACCTAGTTGGATGAATCTTATTGTAACCAGCTGGCCCAGTGGCTTATGCACTGGCCCAGAGTTTTAAGACTCACTTGCCGCGAGATCAATCCCCGCCCGTACCGGGGTTTGTTTTAAACTGGACAGTTGTCCTTCGAGGGATGCCATTTCCTGGATCCCACACAGCAGCTCACATCACAGATATTTTTCAAAAAAAGATGCACAAATTCAATATCCCATTTTTCAAAATTAATTTGATCACATGGATAATGGTACATACCTGTGTTGTCAAAGGAATTAAAAGGACAGGATACAACAGTGATGAGCCTGGCCCATGGTCGAGCTCTGGGAGTAGAAAGATTCCGAATTCATCAAAGATAAGTTTACCGTACCTTTAACTCTTTATCCATGACTGTATTCCAGAGCAGAGGGTAATAAAAGACATCGCTGCTAACTGAGGAAAATAGTGAGCCACTTAATCACTCTTAGCCTGCTGTAAACAAGAGGGCCTTCAAGAACATAATGAACTATCAAAGCACGAGCTTATTCAGAATATTCCTACCCACTGGAATAGTGCTTATTTTATCCTTGCACTGTCCATGTAGAGCTATGTTATTGAGGCCAGAGTCCCTGACATAGTTCTATGTCATGAGCTCAGCTCACTCAGATAAGCTGTGAGCAGTAAATTTTGGTCTAGATAATAATAATAATATATTAATATTTTTATTTCATTGCAAGTTTACATAGATTTTGTAATTGCAATCATGAACTGAAGTGCAAAGAGAGCCACTATCATGCCATGGCATTATGGGCAGACTAAATCTAATGGCTTATAGACTACTTAATACTTGAGAAATTGATTGAGTTTGTTTTAGTTAAACATTAGCTTATAACAGTTAATAAATTTAGTCAAATTACACTCTGAGGATATTACATTGTGACAAGGTGAAAGTATTTTGTAGGATGGTTACATCAGTAGTAAATATTGAAATTATGTTATAGGAAAATATCACTGACCATTGTTGAAAGTAGTTTACAGTATGAGTACAGTGGTACCTCGAGTTACGATGGTCCCCAAAATCGCCCTTTTATGTAAGTTTATTTTTTTAAATGCTTTTGTAAGTATATTTTTGGGGGTGTAAAAGGACTAGTCTATTTTACATTATTCCTTATGGGGATAAATTCGTTTGGTAATGGCACTTGAACAGCATTCGCGAACGAAAAAATATCGTAACTCGAGGTACCACTGTATTTAGTTTAGGGTGAGTAGGTGGTTTTTGAGAAGTCTTAAATTGATGTTCAGACCAGGTTATTTTAGTATTTACTGGTAATGAATTCCAGATTTTGGGGCCCTTTATGTGCATAGAATTTTTACACAGGGTGATATGGACATGGGGTATATCAAAAAGTGATCTGTGTCTTGTGTTATAGTCATGGGTCCTGTTAAAGTTGGTGAGGAGAATTTTGAGCGGAGGGTTTATATTAGAGTGTAGAGTTCTATGTATGTAATAGGCACAAGAATAAGTGTGAATGTTCTTTACGGTGAGTAGTTTTAGACTTTTGAATATTGGTGGAGTATGCGGTCTAGGGTGGGAATTTGTTATCATTCTGACTGCAGCCTTTTGCTGGGTTATGAGCGGTCTAAGGTGATTTAATGTTGTTGATCCCCATGCACAAATTCCATAGTTGAGATAAAGGTAGATGAGTGAATGATACAGTGCAAGGAGAGCTGATTGAGGCAGAGTATGCCTACTGTCTTTTGAGATTTTCTTGGAAATTTGTTGTGTGTGTGTGTTTGGAATTTGAGGCTACTGTCAAGGTGGATTCCTAGGAATTTTCACTCTGTGAGTAGTCTTGTGATGGGTGATCCATTGAGTGTTATGTTAAGTGGAACATTTGTAGCTCTGTTTCCAAACTGAATGAAATAGGTTTTGTCAGTATTGAGAGTAAGCTTATTAGTCGTCATCCAGGTAAATATTTTCTGTAATTCAGCATTAACAGTGACTGGGTTTGGGTGAGAGAAGACATATGTAGTGTCATCTGCAAATAATATGGGTTTGAGTAGTTATGATGCATTCGGTAGGTCATTGATGTAAATGAGGAAGAGGAGTGGTCCTAGGACACTTCCTTGTGGTACACCGACTGTAATTTGTTGTGTGGAAGAGTTAGCTCCATTTGTGTACACGTATTGGCTTCTGTTCTAAGGTATGATTTTAGGTAGTTGAGTGAGTGCTCTCTTATACCATAGTGTGCTAATTTTGTGAGCAGTAAATCATGGTCGACTGTATCAATGAAGATTCCCAGTGGGACTTCTTTCTTCTCAAGATCGGTGTACGTATATTAGTTCTAGTTAGTCCTGAATCCAAACTGACAGGGGTTGAGTACATTGTGTGAGATGAGGTAGGAATAGATCTGCCTATAAATTAATTTTTCAAAGATTTTAGAGAGGAGAGGTAAGTTAGATATTGGTCTATAATTATTCAAGTCTGCTTGATCACCTCCTTTGTGGCTCGGGGTGACCCTCGCTATTTTGAGGATTGATGGAAAGGTGGAGGATTCTATGGATTTGTTGAAGAGTGTTGCAATAATTGGTGACAGTACATGAAAAGCTTTTTGGTATATAAAAGGTGGTAAGCTGTTTGTCTCCTGCCTTGTTTTTAACCCTTTGGGGGTCGACAGGCCTTCTCAGGAAAGTGTTCCTGGGGTCGAAAATTTTTTGGAAAAAAAAAAAATTAATTTTTTCTTATGAAATGATAGAGAATCTTTTTCCGATCATAACGCCACCAAAATTATGAAATTTGATCGAAAACTAACGGAATTATGCTTTCGCGAAGTTAGCGGTAGCCATGACACTTACGCATCGGCGATTTTGCCCACTTTGAGCCCTCTTTTCGACAAATTCCACTGTTTCAGTCTCCTAAAATTATAGCTCTCGCTAGAACTCCATTTCTTCTATCGATTGAGTACAAGAAACCGCCTATTTACCAATTTCATCTACCCAAAATAGTGGTCAGAAAATGGCAATTTTCCAATTTCACACAAATTTCAAACGATGCCAATTTCAAAATAGGGTCCAGAGTAAACAAGGCAGACATTCCTGGCACTAAAATAACATGTTCTCTGTTCATTAGTCACGTCTCCAGGCCCCTGTTCCATTACTTTTGCTTTTCATTTTGAATTTTTATTCTCACAAAAAATAGAAGATTTACTGTTATGTATACAACTGCATCATTGTAAAAATGGTATAAATAATATCAGAGCACTTGTGCATGAATATAAGACTCGCCAGTTGATGTGTATTGGAGGCATGGTGTGATTTGTTTACTCTTGAACATCGTCAAAAATCGAACATTTTCGCTACTTTGAGCTCAATTTCAAGGTCATTGTCATACCAATCCAAATCATCTCTATTTCTGTAATATATCTTCCATTCTATCAAATGAGACCAAGAAAACGAGAATACATCAATAAAAACCATACGAAAATCGACTGCAAAGTCGCTGTTTTAATCGAAAAAACGGTCAGTTTTTTTTCTCTCATTATGCAGTGTGTACTGCAGGATTTTTTTTATACTGCGCACACTGACCACACAGACCCATTCTTTCATATGTATGCCTACCAGACGTTTTCTGCTTAAATTGAGGCCGCTAGAGTTTGGGCGTACTAGTACGGCACCAACCCCTGCTCGTAAAACGTACTAGTACGGCACCGACCCCCAAAGGGTTAAGGGTGTTGATGATGAGTGTTGGTGCCATAGTACTACGGCAAAATTCTAGCGGCTTCAAATCTAGCAGGAGAAAGCTGATAGGCCAGCATGTGAGAGAATGGGTCTGCGTGCTGAGTGTGCGCAGTATAAAAAAAATCGAGGAGGCTGCTGTGCATTGTGGGAGTGCTAATTCAGTATGCCTTGGTTACCAAGCCTATCGGTAAGGAATACCTCACTCCCCGGTTAATTGGGACTCTTCCCTTCCCAAGTGATAGTTCTAACACAGATTGAAGTGTCAGTGAAGATGAATCTCATGGTTTTGAGGAGTTTGTGACCAAAAGCAATGCCAAGGATACCAGAAATAGTGCTGAAAACCTAGATGATTATCAACTTTCCACCTTCCACCAAAAAAGTCAAAGTGACTTATTTCCATGTGGGTGGTGGGGAAGACAGTGTGGGTCGTGGGGAAGGCAGCGTGGGTTTGTGTAAACATGTTTTGTAAACAATATAATGATAATGTTTGTGGCATTATTGTGCTGCATCAACTGGTGAGTCTAATATTCTTTCACAAGTGTGGTGATATTATTTATACCATTTTTACAATGATGTGGTTGTATACATAACTAAATCTTCTATTTTTTGTGAGAATAAAAATTCAAAATGGAAAGCAAAAGTAATGTAAGAGGGGCCTGGAGATGTGACTAATAAACAGAGATGATGTTATTTTAGTGCTAGGAATGTCTGCATTATTTATTCTGGACCCCATTTTGAAATTGGCATTTGAAATTTGTGTGAAATTGGCCAATTTGCCAATTTCTGACCACTTTTTTGGGTAGTTGAAATTGGTAAATGGGCTGTTTTTTGTACTCAATCGATAGAAGAAATGGAGTTTTAGTGAATAGCTATGATTTTAGTAGATTGGAACATTGGAATTGACCAAAAATAGGGCTCAAAGTGGGCGAAATCGCCGATGCATAAATATCGTTGAGACTGATAACTTCGCGAGAGCATAATTCCGTAAGTTTTCCATCAAATTTCATACTTTTGGTGTTATGATCAGAAAAAGATTCTCTATCATCTCATAAGAAAAAATAATTTTGTTTTTTCCAAAAAAATTTTGACCCTGAGAACGAGTTTGGGAGAGGGCCTGTCGACCCCCAAAGGGTTAATAAATACATGTGGCATTAGGCAGATGTGCAAATTAGTGTTATGAATTAGCTTTCATAATTTGTGATTATTTTGAGTAGGTTTATTTGTTAAGTACAGTGGTACCCTGAGTTTCGGCCATAATTCGTTCCAGAAGGCTGTTCAAGTGCTGTTACCGAATGAATTTGTTCCCATAAGGAATAATGTAAATTAGATTAGTCCGTTTCAGACCCCCAAAAATACACTTACAAAAGCACTTACATAATTGTTTGAGTTGGGAGCTGTACGAAACTCGGGGTACCACTGTACAGTACAGTACAGCCTCTCTTCACTTAGCCACTTACTCATTTACTGACAGCTCGGACTTACAACGGGCTCTGACCAGTATACATACCTAAATAATGTATATTAGAGCTGATTTCCTCAATTCTGTTTATTACAATATATACAGTACAATGCTGTATAAACATTTAAAAATATAGCAGAAATGTTATAAATGGTGCAAAGGTAACATTAAAACAATATCAAAGATCATTGACACAAACCCACTACCATTATATTATGCTCCTCACTTAGTGGATTTGCATCAACCATCTTTGATATTGTTTTAATGTCACCTTTACACCATTTATAACATTTTTGGTATATTTTTAAATGTTTATACAGCAGTGTACTGTATATTGAAATAAACATAATTGAGGAAATCAGCTCTAATATACATTATTTATGTATAAATACTGGTCAGAGAGCCCGTCGTAAGTTCGAGGCGTCAGTAAACGAGT
Organism: Cherax destructor; assembly: GCA_009830355.1. Taxonomy (NCBI): domain Eukaryota; kingdom Metazoa; phylum Arthropoda; class Malacostraca; order Decapoda; family Parastacidae; genus Cherax; species Cherax destructor. Next base: position 80,095 of record WNWK01005948.1, read on the forward strand.
ACGTCGCTAAGTGAGGAGAGGCTGTATTTAAAGATACTGTATTTATTGACTATTCCAGCAGACTTGTTTTTGAATAATTAATAACTATGATTATATTTGCAGTTGAAGTGTTATGTAGTGTATATTATTTAGTAGAGGTGGGAGAGAGTGCAGGGAGACTTGAAGAATTAAAGAGGGCTGGTGAGAGGAAGAATGATGGAGAAGAGATGTAGTAGAGTTTCATTAAAATGTTAAACTGTACTAGAATAGGAGAATGGTGTTATAACCCTCAGTCATGCAAATTACAAGACTCCAGGCAAACCTGTACGCTCTGTGCAAGTACTGTATTGTGCCTACTGTTCATTATATCTTGTATATTCTCTTAAAGCAGTCAGTCAACTTTTTATCTTTACCTCCCCCTCCTCTATAAATGACATATTTTTGGGCTGTGTTTACTTATAGGAAGAGATTCTGCATGGAACATCATGCAGTAGTTAAACATTAAAGTTTTGAAGGGAATTTCTAACATTCTGTTTTTCCTTTTTACAGAGAATGGATATTCCTGAAGGAGCCGTTGTACAGCAATATAAGAAAAGGGTGAATTTCTTCTGATTGTTTCTGTAGATAAATATACCTAGTAGCATTATTTGCTTAAGTAGTTTTTATTTTTTTTATTTTACTGTAAAGTTAATTTTCATTATTTGAGATAGTGGTTGACCTTGGTTATCTCTAAAGAACTGCCATGAAGCAAGTGGTTGTTTTTTTCTTCAGCTGTACTCCAATGCAGTATCACCTGGTGAGCTGTATTATCTTTATTTCAATATTTGTTCTTGTAATAAATATTTTCATTTTTTTTTTTACTTTTGTAGTTTTGTTTATTTTTCAGTTGCATATGTTTCTTAGGTTACCCTTGTTATTTTCACATGTTCTTATTATCAGTGCAAACTTCACACAGTGCAGATTGGATAATTCAATAATTTTGTTAATAAATTTCACAATCTGTGGCATGACTCCTGGGCTCTAGGACCCACATTCACATTATAATGCTTCTGCACAAACCATTCAAAATACTGTAAGTAATACTGTAATTATAAAAAATAATGCAAAGTGATGAAAAAGTAATCTGAAATACTTGTTCAATACATATTTAGAAAATATATAATAATGAGTGTAGTAAATACAGGTGATTAGTGCATTACTGTCCATTAGGTACAGTATTATGTGGCAACTCAGCGATACGAGACAAAAACAAACTTTGGTACACAACAGGGTATGTGCATGAGAGGTGTACGTCTGTATGTATGTATTCTGTATATAGTTTAATCTCTTTATTAACCACTGCACACACCATTTAACACTCCCCACCTAGCTACATATTCTTCCTCTTCCCTGTCCCCTGAAAAAGGCAGCATTACATCAGGTGGTAGGTAAATACCACTTTTAGATGAATGCTATCAACAGTTCTACGAAATTAACTGAGTTCAGTGCTGTTTGAGCACAAAAGTCTGCATGCAGTGAGTGCTTGCCTCAGTATCATGGTATGCCAAGTAATTGGTCTCTTGTGCAAAAATATAACATTTATTTCTTTTACTGATGTTAATTGCATGCTCTTCTAGATAAAGAAATACATTTCTGAAAAATTAACACAGGCTTTTGCGAATGTACTTTTGTGGCCACTTGGTAGAGTAGTACCATGATTCTTACTCTCTACACCTATAGTGTATCTGAATTACATCGTTCATCACTACACTAAATCCTTTTATTTAAAGTTTTAAGTTCGCACACCCTACCAGTTCATTGGAGAACTAACAAAAATCCTTGGAATTAAAAAAAAAATGCTTGAATCATTTCAGAATGGTTTGAAGACTAGTTTATTAGCTACTGCTGCATCAGGGTTGTGTTACTACGTGACTTAAGTATGGCCTCTAAAGTCTTATACCTTAATATTTCCACGTTTTATTTTACATTCATTCAAATATAAAAAAGACGTAGATCTACGTTTGGAGCTCTAGCGGTGCAAACGTAGATCTACGTTTGGACAGTTTAAGGGTTAGTAACAATTAATGAAAAACAAACCACTCGCTACTAGTAAGGTTAAGCAGGCGAACTCTGACGACTTGTGATGATGTTTGAGCTGTGCTGTCATTCTCATCGCTTGCCCTAGTTTTTCAAGGGTGAGGGCTTGAGGTTGATTGGCCTCAGCAACACACTCCATCCTCACTGTCTGCACAATCTCCAACAATTCTTCATCATTTAGGCCCAGTGCATGTTCTTCAACCAGTTCTCTCACCTTACCCTCCTGCATGTCCTCGAACCCTTCACCACCAACTAGCCTTGCTAACTCCAGAGTCTTCCTCATGGCTTTGTTAACCTCATCCTGAGGATCAAATCCAACAAAATCACACACACATACACACACTGGCCACAAAGCCCTCCAACCCTTCACTGTCTGAGGGTGCAAATCCTTGACACTCTCATGCACTATTGAGAGGCAGTCAGCGATGGTGAATTTCTTCCAGTTTTGAGTGACTCATATTTGGATCTGCATCTAGCAGTGTGGAGCCTTTGCATTGACCTTCGTGTGAAGTAGGCTTTAAATGTAGCTATCACACCCTGATCAAGAGGTTGTATCAGCGAGGTTGTGTTTGGCGGCATGAACACAACCTCAACATCGTCACACATTCCCTCCAGTGATGGTGGGTGACCTGGAGCATTATCAAGAAGCAGGAGGATTTTGTTTGGGAGGCCCTTCTCTTGTAGGTATGCCCGTACCTCCGTCAGGAAGCAGTGGTGAAACCAGTCCATACAGATGACGTTTGTGGTCCATGCTTTCGGATTGTGCATCCAGAATACTGGAAGGAGATTTTTGTTGCGTCCCTTCAGTGCTCTGGGGTCAGCAGCTTTATAAATAAAGCCTGGCTTTACCATGTACCCAGCAGCGTTAGCACATAGCATTAATGTGCATCGGTCTTTCGCAACCTTGAACCCTCCTTGGCGATGAAGGTCCTGGCAGGCATCTTCTTCCAATACAGGGCTGTTTCATCCATATTCCACACCTGCTCAGGCCTGTATCCCTTATCATCGATGATTTTTATCAAACCATTCTTTAAATAACAAAAAAAGGCACACTACCTTGACTGGAACAACACACAAATAACTTGCACATAGAAGAGAGGAGCTTACGACGACGTTTCAGTCCGACTTGGACCATTTACAAAGTCACACTTAACAAAAAGGAGAGGAGGGAGTATATAGGCCAGCAGACAGGGACAGGAACAAGAGAGGAAGTGGTGGAGATAGTAGTAGTAGTAGTGGAGTCAGTCATATACTAAGAAATTGGAGCACTGCAAGGGAGCTAGGGGCCCACAGAGGGTAGAAGCAAGAACACAGGGGGGGGGGGGATAATAAAGGACAAATACAAGGCCGAAGAAAGAAAACCCAAAGGAGAAAGAAGAAAGAGGAAAAGGGAGAAGGGGGAAAAAGAATCAGGTTGTCACGGGTGTTCTGAAGTTTGGAGCATTTAACGATGTAATGGGAAAGGAAGGCATCTACAGAGACAAATTCAGGACTAAGATTCATACAAGGAAAGTTGTGTATAAGGGAGGATTCAACCAGATGGTGACTGTGAAAGTTAGACGTAGGGTAGACAGTTTTAGCAGAAGACCAATCAATAGGATGACTGTGATCTCTGACATGACAGAAAAGAGCATTGTTGGTGTAGGCAAGCCTAACACTACGTTTGTGCTCCCTAAGTCTGTCAGAAAGAGATTGGCGAGTTTCTCCAAAGTACTGAAGAGGACTGGAGGAACAAGAAATAGAGTAGACACCAGGAGCATCTGTATAGGGAGGAGAGGTATGAACTAGATTAGTGCGAAGAATGTTAGTCTGGCGAAAAGTAAGTTTGATGTCTAAGGAACGGAAAGAGTTGTTGAGATTAGAGAGACCGGAAATGTAGGGAAGGCAGAGGACAGGAGAGTTCCCAGGAGTAGAGTGTTTGGGAGAGAAGAAAGTCCGTTTAGCACGTGAGAAGGCAGAATCTATGAAATGGAAAGGGTAGCCAAGATGGGAAAATGAATTATGAAGATTGGAAATTTCTAATTCAAGGAACTGAGGATCACAAATGCGGAGTGCACGAAGAAAGAGGGAGATAAGAACACTTTTCTTGACAGAGGAAGTATGGTAAAAAAAGTAGTGAATATTCATGCCACTGTGCATAGGCTTGCGGTACATGAAAAAGGCAAAACCTGTATCTGAGCGGTGGACGTGGACATCAAGGAAAGGAAGCAAGGAATTAGATTCCCATTCAGCTTTAAACTTAATGGAAAGGGCAAATTATTAAGAGCATCAAGAAATGGTTGGAAGAGACTAGAGTCATGAGGCAAAAGAGCAAAGATGTCGTGTACATAGCGGAGCCAGAGTTAAGGGCGCACATCAGTAGTAGGAAGAAGAACAGTCTTCCATGTATTCCATGTAATGATTAGCAAGAACAGGAGATAAAGGAGAGCCCATAGTGACCCCAAAGGTTTGATAATAATATTTACCTTGGAAGGAAAAGGAATTTGAGTCCACATAAAGGTGAATAAGATCAAGAAAGACATCAGTAGGTATAGGGAGATGAAGTAACCCTTCAATGGCCTTCTCTTTGAGAAAATTAAGGACATCATCAAGAGGGACATTAGTGAAGAGGGACTCAACGTCAAGACTAAGCATCTTACAGGTCGGGAGAGGGCTAACCCGTTCGATGAAGTCTTGAGAGTGACGAAGGTGGACAGGAGAAAAAGTACCAAGAAAGGGAGTGAAGGTTTTGGCTAGCCAAGAAGCAAGAGAATAAGAGACAGAACCTCGTCGTAAGCTCCTCTCTTCTATGTGCGGGTTATTTGTGTAAACCATCCTTTACTTGCTAGGAAGTCAAGATGGGTGATGGTAGGACGTCCTGGTTCTGCACTGGTGCTAACCTCATCACTAGCCAACATATCATGCAAAGTCTTTCCCTTTGCACGAATTGCATTGCTGTCTATGGCATTTCCTTTTCTATTTTGGTCTGAAATCCACACAAATAATGCTGATTCCATCTTAGACATTGGACTATTTTTTACTTGTGACATTGCTTGGCTGAGGGAGGAGCAGTAGATGCTAGTGCCATCCTTATCTTCGCCTCATTTTTCTTGATAGAGAGCACTGTGCTTTCGTTTACATTAAATAATTTTCCAATGGCAGAATTGCTCAAATAACCTGCCCTACACTTGTCTAGCAATTTCACCTTCTCCTCCAGATTCATGACTTTCTTTGAGCGCTTAGGGGTTGGCTCATCAATAGCGGTTGCTACTCGCTTGGGGGCCATACTTGCACCACCACACAAACACACGTGTATGGTAGGACATGAACAGTAACTGGACACGACCGACGCGAACAGTAACTGGACAATGAGTGATTAGTGGACTGGTGGGCTGCCGGTTGAGGGGGTAAGAGGGAGGGTAGTAGGGACATGGCGGGAAGCATTTTCCCGTACTTTTTTCCCGCATTTGTTTGGTAAATATGATTGGGCGGCTGGGCATTCGCAAATGTTCGAAGCTCGCGAAAGAGGATCTCGCAAAAGTGGAGGGCTAACTGTACACTCAATTTGCTTGATGAATTCTATCATAGGTACAGTGTTTTGCATGGTGTAAATAATTGCATGGAACAGTGTGAAGACCATAACCAAGGAAAGTGAGTGACTTCACAGGATTCATAAACTTGTTATTAACATTACTATTGCTATAACATCATGATTTAATGTTGCCAGCCCATGACCCTTGCTAGCACATAAATGCACACTGATCCTGATAGCCCTTTTGGAGCTTAGCTCCTCTACTAGATGTAATGCTGCCACAGCCTGAAGCATATGAAGAGTCTGACTCAGATGACTCGTATCCACCCCTCACATCACATCTAGTCATTGTGACCCATAGTTTCATGTATTGTACATATCATAACATAAGTAATCTTGTACAGTATTAGTCTTCTTTCTTTTTATTAATTTGATTTAACTAATTATGAGTATTATGTTTGTACAGTGGTACCTCGGTTAACGATGGTCCCCAAACTCGCCCTTTTATGTAAGTTTATTTTTTTAAATGCTTTTGTAAGTGTATATTTGGGGTCTAAAAGGACTAGTCTATTTTACATTATTCCTTATGGGAATAAATTCGTTTGGTAATGGCACTTGAACAGCATTCTGGAACGAAAAAATATCGTTAACCGAGGTACCACTGTACTTACTGGCTTATTCCAAGTTTCCATTAAAAAAGTATGCTTTGCAAGTGCACTTACAACTCACTTAGGAGAGAAACCCTTTGATGATGTTTGGGTCTCTTTTGCACCATTGTCAAGTAACATTGTTTTGATTTGACAATGATCCAGGATGGACTCCAATGTCAGTATAAGGTTCCTCTCTTGTGTGAGAGTTGTTTGTGGTGACCTGCTCCAGCCATAGTATTGTGACTCTTTTTTCTCTATGCTTTGTCAGTGTTGTGTTAAAGTTTTACAGTAAATATATTTCCAAAGTTCATTTCTTTTAAATTTACACTTTAATTTTTAGTATTTATTTTGTTAGAAGAAATGTACTAGATGAAAAGTCATGAATGGTGGTTAACAGTATATCTCAATATCCAAGCTGCCTTGTTGCTAGTGTGGTGTTGTTTTCTTATGGCATGCATTAGTTTGTAAGGTTTAAAACATTAAATGCATGTCTCTTTAAGGCCTCTGTCTATCTAGACTCAACATAAATTAGACAAGAAATGTAATTCATACAAATTGATTTTATGCCCATTTTGTGCATGGTATGGTGAAGTTATGCACTATGGGCACTTCAGGGTATTGTGGATAGTGAGGTACAATGTGGGAATGTGCCAAAAATGAGTAAAACAAAAACACACAAACATTCGTACCTTATCAGCTGCATTCCTTGGCAGTCATTACTGTATTATAGTAGTTGTATACAATACCAACAAGTAGATGAATAAGACACATGTGCAGCAGTTTGGTATTTTTATTGACAAGTTGTTTTGCTTGTTCAGGAAGCTTCTTCAGTCAAGTACAGAGACAAGAGAAGGAGTTGTGTAGCTATGAGGTGATCAGTCTCTCAGTCTTGGTATGTGTTCAACTCCATAGATTTGATCAGGGTCATACTGATGAAAGGTATGAAGCTGAACATGCACCAAGACTGAAGGACTGACCACCTCAGACATCTTGAAGGTTGAAAGGCTGATCACCTCGTATCTATGTCTCTACTGCTTCTCTTGTCTCTGCTGTATTTCAACCGAGGAGTCCTGTTGAGGAGGTGAAATGTCTCATCAGTAAACACACCATATTTTTTGCACAAATCTTACTAATGATTATTACAGTTAGAGATTTTTAAAAATTTGGATCTAGATGCAATAGATGAAATTATGCTCATAAATAATCTGAATTAAGCCATTGCATCATGATATTGATGAGGCATGATCAGATTCCTGTTGAGGCAATGTCACACTTTCTCCATTTTGATATATAGCATTCACAGTTCAGATTCACATTTCACTAATTTATGCAGGAAAACAACTTGCAGATTGTGAGAGAGGAGTGTATAGAATATGATAGTCAATCAAGTACTATATAAATTTCTTTGAACACTTTGGGTAGAGTATGGCTTCAGTAGTCTTTAATATAATGAATAAGTAAAACATTTGGGATTAGTTTAGTTATTCTGTCCTCTCATACCAACCTGAGTCCAGGATGTCCCTGCTGATTAATTAGTCACTCACAAATGGTACCTTGGATTATAGTTTTCAAAGTACTAACATATGTTCCTTTAAAAGATATATGTATCAGTTTTTAGAGAATTTTTCAGAAAACTTGTGCTGAAAATTTCATTGGTATACCAGTGCTATTAGGTTATCTTAAATACTCTACTGTGCTGTATTCTATTCTGTATACAATAGTTTTATTCCAATCACAGTAATTGTTTCATTAATTTTTTTGGAGCGTAGTTTTTAAAAATTAAAACTCTTCAAAATCCCTGTACATATTGTTGTACGGTGCATTTTGACATTCAGGGAAAAGGCATCACCTGCAGCCCAGTCTCAAAATGCTGTTATATCCACCAAATGATAAATAGCCAGAGAGAAAAATAAATATTCAGGGCTATGTTGGTTTATTTTGAATATTCTTGCTTGCCATTACAGTGGACCCTTGCCTAACGAGCAAAATTCATTCCAGAAGCCTGCTCAAGTGCCATTACCGAACGAATTTACTTTCTTAAGAAATAATGTCACGTAGGTTAGTCTATTTCAAACCCCCAAAAATACACTTCCACAAGCACTTACAATATTATACTTACATAATTGTACGATTTCCTGGGTGCTCGTTAGGCGGGGGTCCACTGTATTTCATAATTTATTATTGACACATCTACTGTATAGTGCAAATACTGGAGCTTTAGAACAGATGTAGAATTAGATTACCAAAGAAACTATAGTAGATACTGCATACCTGTAAATAATTCTGCAGAAGTGTTAGACAATCAGTTTGTTAAAAATGCTAAACTTTTTTTGTCTTTATCACTACTGTATCTTTATTCCTGTTCAGTGAACCCTCGGTTTTCGTTCACCTCCAAACTCGAACAATTATGTAAGTGTATTTTCGTAAGTGCTTTTGTAAGTGTATTTTTGGGGATCTGAAATGACTAATCTAATTTACATTTGTTTTATGGGAACAAATTTGTTCGGTAATGGCACTCAAACAGCATTCTGGAAAGAATTTTCAACGAAAACCGAGGGTCCACTGTATTTTTATTTCTCTCATCTGAGGAGAAAATCTGTGAAGGTATTCACAAACTAGGCCATAACTTTCCCCAGCCTGCATTTAATGCTGATTGGGGCATGCACTTTTTAACGTATCTAGTGGCATCTGCAGTGTTAAATTTATGACTTGCTTGCACTGGGTTCAAACCTTACTCGTTTTGTGTTTTTTTTTAAATTTATGCTATAGGTTGCATTCCAAGATTGAAGTCATTGTCCATTGCTGCAACAAGGTTCTGCATTACATTTACATATGGATGCACATCTAAGAGTTCTGGATGAGTATGGGAATTATCAAGAGTGGAGAGAACCTCGTATGCAGGGATCTTGCTGCGCAGGTAAAAAAACAAGTTAGGGGGTTACGTAGAGTTTACCTGGAGAGAGTTCCAGGGGTCAACACCCCTGCGGCCCGGTCTGTGACCAGGCCTCATGATGGATCAGGGCCTGATCAACCAGGCTGTTACTGTTGGCTGCACACAGTCCACACGAACCACAGCCTGGCTGGTCAGGTACCGACTTTAGGTGCCTGTCCAGTGCCTGCTTGAAGACAGCCAGGGGTCTATTGTTAATCCCCCTTATGTAAGCTGGGAGGCAATTGAAGATTCTTGGGCCCCTGACACTTATTGTGCTGTCTCAACGTGCTAGTGGCACCCCTGCTTTTTATTGGGGGATGTTGCATCGTCTGCCGAGTCTTTTGCTTTCATAGGGATTGATTTTCGTGTGCAAGTTTGGTAAAGCGATGCTTAAACCAGTCGATAAATAATTCCTCTTTTCATCCATGCTGACTGGTTTTTTCTCCAAAGGATAACTTTCATAGCATGGAGAGTCTTTAAGTGGTTAATAACAATAACCATGGTCTTACACTTAAAATTGCCTGACATTACTGCAAAGTAGCAGGCTGAAGTGATCCTATGCCACCTTGAATTCCAGTGCACTTTTCTCTTCCTGATTAATGCAAGTTCTCACTGGCATTTTCCAATTAAGATCTATTTTGTCAGCATTAACCATATGGGTGTCGACAGGCCCTCTTCCAAAACTCGTTCTCAGGGTCAAAAATGTTTTTGAAAAAAAAAATAGTTTTTTCTTATGAAATGATAGAGAATTTTTTCCGATCATAACGACACCAAAAGTATGAAATTTGAATGAAAACTTACGGAATTATGCTCTCGCGAAGTTATCGGTCTCGATTATATTTATGCATCGGCGATTTCGCCCACTTTGAGCCCTATTTTTGGCCAATTCCAATGTTCCAGTCTACTAAAATCATAGCTATTTCGCTAGAACTCCATTTCGTCTATCGATTGGGTACAAGAAACCACCCATTTACCATTTCAACTAGTACCCAAAAAAGTGGTCAGAAATTGGCAATTTGGCCAATTTCACACAAATTTCAAATGATGCCAATTTCAAAATGGGGTCCAGAATAAACAAGGCAGACATTCCTGGCACTAAAATAACATCTCTGTTCGTTAGTCATGTCTCCAGGCCCCTCTTACATTACTTTTGCTTTCCATTTTGAATTTTTATTCTCACAAAAAATAGAAGATTTACTGTTATGTATGCAACTGCATCATTGTAAAAATGGTATAAATAATATCACTGCACTTGTGAAAGAATATTACTCACCAGTTGACGTGTATTGGACACGTGGCGTGATTTGTTTACTCTTGAACATCGGCAAAAATCGAACATTTTCGCTACTTTGAGTTCAATTTCAAGGTACAGTGGTACCTCGAGTTACGATATTTTTTCGTTCGAGAATGCTGTTCAAGTGCCATTACCAAACGAATTTATCCCCATAAGGAATAATGTAAAATAGACTAGTCCTTTTACACCCCCAAAAATATACCTACAAAAGCATTTAAAAAAATAAACTTACATAAAAGGGCGATTTTGGGGACCATCGTAACTCGAGGTACCACTGTACTTGTCATCGTAAAACCAATCAGAATCATCTCCATTTCTGTAATATATCTTCCATTCTATCGAATGAGACCAAGAAAATGAGAATACACCAATAAATATCATGAAAATAGACTGTAAAGTCTCTGTTTTAGACGAAAAATATGGTCTGAGTTTTTTTTTTCTCATTATGCAGTGTGTGCTGCAGGATTTTTTTTATACTGCGCACACTGACCACACAGACCCATTCTTTCATATGTAGGCCTACCAGCCGTTTCCCGCTTAATTTGAAGCCGCTAGAATTTACGTGTACTAGTACGGCACCGACCCTAGTGCGTAAAAGTACTAGTACGGCACGGACCCCGTAAGGGTTAAACACTTGCTGTGGCTCATAGCCACCCTCAAAAATAATCTGTAATTCAGTAGGGAAATTATCTGTAGCAGTGTGGTCAGCAGAAGCACTCTCACCAGAAAATTTAATATGCAACCAGCTGTGCAATTTGAACTTGTGGAACAATTCTGTACTAAAAAATCACACTTGTTCAGGCCTGCCTTGCAAAAATAAACACATAAGCAGTATAATGTGATCCTTTATTGACAAAGTTTTGCCCACGCAGTGGGCTTTATCGAGTCACAAACAGATCTACCTGGATAAAAGATACATGAGTATTTATAGGATTAACCCTTTGACTGTCGGAGGCCCCATTCTGAAACTGTCATTCTATGTCGGAAAATTTTGGAAAAAAAAAAATTTATTTTTTCTTATGAAATGATAGAGAATCTTTTCCCGATTGTAATGACACCAAAAGTATGAAATTTGATTAAAAACTTACGGAATTACGCTCTCGCAAAGTTAGCGATGTCAGTGATATATACGCATCGGCGATTTCGCCGACTTTGAGCCCTATTTTAGGCCAATTCCATTAGGACAGTCGACCAAACTCATAGCTATTTCTTTAGAACTCCATTTGTTCTATCGATTGAGTACAAGAAATCACCAATTTACCGATTTCAACTACCCAATAAAGTGGTCAGAAAATGGCAATTTCGCCAATTTCATGCAAAATAAAAAAGATGTCAATTTCAAAATAGGGTCCAGAATAAACAATGCAGACATCCCTAGCACTAAAATAAGATGTTATCTGTTCATTAGTCATGTCTTTAGGCCCCTCTTACATTACTCTTGCTTTCTATTTTGATTTTTATTCATACAAAAATAGAAGATTTATTGTTATGCAGACTATTGCATTATTGTAAAACTGCATAAATAATATCTGTGCACTTGTGAAAGAATATTAGACTCACCAGGTGATGTGTATTGGACGCATGGTGTGATTTGTTTACTTTTGAACATTGGCAAAAATCGAACATTTCCGCTACTTTGAGCTCAATTTCAAGATCGTTACATCATGAAACTAATCAAAATCATCTCTATTCCTGTAATATGTTTCCCATTCTATCAAATGAGACCATGAAAAAGAGAATAAAACCATAAATACTATATGAAAACACACCTCAAAGACGGCGTTTTAATTAAAAAATACGGTCAGTTTTTTTTTTCTCATGTACTGCTTGCTGCAGGATTTTTTTTATACTGCGCACACTGACCACACAGACCCATTCTCTCACATGTGGGCCTACCAGCTTTCTCCTGCTTGATTTGAGGCCGCTAGAATTTAGGCGTATAAATACGTCCGAAACATTGGCTCGTAAGACGTAAATATACGTCCGAAACAGTCAAAGGGTTAAGTCAGGTGGAGAATGCTGCATGTGACAATCTTCAGAGTAGGGAGATGGAGTCTAAAACCTCCCTACTCTGAAGATTGTCACATGCAGCATTCTCCACCTGACCCAGCATTCTCCACCTGACTCAATAAAGCCCACTGCGTGGGTGAAACATTGTCAATAAAGGATCACATTATACTGCTTATGTGTTTATTTTTCCATTGTGTTGGTATTTTATACCATTTATTTCCATCAGGCCTGCCTTCCTCATCACACAGGTTTATAGTACATTAAGGCTTTTTTTTCATAAGATGAAATTAAGTGGTGCACTTTTCTTTGTTTTTTGCTCAGTCCACTTGATAACTTTTCCGTCTTGTGTAGCTGTTGAGTTATACAGTGGACCCTCGGTTTTTGTTGAAAATTCTTTCCAGAATGCTGTTTGAGTGCTGTTACTGAACGAATTTGTTCCCATAAGGACAAATGTAAATTAGATTAGTCATTTCAGACCCCCAAAAATACACTTACAAAAGCACTTACGAAAATACACTTACATAATTGTTCGAGTTTGTAGGTGAACGAAAACCGAGGGTCCACTGTATGTCATTCATTCCAGATCAAAACTTGGATTACTCATTGCACAGGCTTGCATCTTTGCTTCATTCTTTCTAATTGTATAAATTAATGCCTCATTCAAGCTATAAGTTTATGCTGTCTTCAACCCATTTATGCAACTCTTAACTCCTGTCAGGAATGTTCTCAAATTAAGATTGCTCTGTGTCCACGTTTAAAAAAAAAATTCTTCTGATGTGGTAGAAAATCTTTTTCTGAAGGTAACTCCACAAGTACGAAATTTAATGGATAACTTGCAGAATTATGCAAGTGCAAAGTTAGTGATCTGGGCACAATTTTTGCATTGGCAATTTTTCCCAGTTTGAGTACTGTTTTAAGCTAATTTAATTGCTCAATTTGACCCAATTCCTAATTATTTTACTAGTCTGCCTTCCATTCTATCAATTAAGCACAAGAAATCGTTCATTCAAGTTTCAGAACTACCCTAAAATAGTTCACAGAATTCTGTAATTTAGCCAGTTTTACACAAAATTACAATTTAAAGAGAGTCCAAAATAAACACTAGACATTCCAGGCATTAAAGCAATATTTCCTCTGTTCATTAATCATGTTCCCAGGCCTCTCTTGTGTAATGCTTTCCCTCCATTTTGAATTCACCATCACAAAAAAAAAAAAAAAATTGAAGATTTACCCCATTTCTTGGATATTAGCCCTTTCGGGGTCGGTACGTTTTATGAGTTGGGGTTGGTGCCGTACTAGTACGCGTAAATTCTAGCGGCCTCAAATTAAGTGGGAAACGGCTGGTAGCCCTACATATGAAAGAATGGGTCTATGTGGTCAGTGTGTGCAGTAAATAAAAAAATCCTGCACCACACACTGCATAATGAGAAAAAAAAAACTCTGACCGTTTTTTTCATTTAAAACAGCGACTTTGCAGTCTATTTTCATATGGTATTTATTGATGTACAGGTCTCCCTCAACATTCGCGAGGGTTAGGGGATCAAGAGACTCGCGAATGTTGAAAAATCGCGAATGTTTGGTGCCCCAATATATTGTAGGGAAATATAATGCAATACTGCTTCCTTAACCTATTGAACCATGAACAATCATAAAAAGCATGAAAACATCATAAAATAATGTACTACATGTATATACATGTTATTTTGACATGAGCTGGCTGTGGAGGGAGGCCTGTAATAGTATAATTATACAATAGTACGTATTTTATAGTGTTGTGAAGTGTCATGGGGAATCAAGAGTTACTGACACACTGCTTCTTCTCCCTCTGCTGTAGCTCCGCCCACTTTGTAATGATGCCAAATGTTGAATTAAATATGTATACATTAGGAAAAAAAAAATGAAACTCCAACTTGATAACATTATTTTAATTTGCATAACTCATATATTACAGAAAACAATAAAAACGTAAAATACACATACAACGAGTTAAGCTTACAGAAAAATACATTAAATTCACCACCTAACATCTTTACAAAGTGGGAGGAGCTACTGGAGGGAGGGAGAGGCGAGCAGTAAGTCAGTGTCTCGTGAGTTGTCATGGGTGGTGGATGTTAGCCTTAGCGCTAATAAAATGTTGTGTAATTACACTAATATTAGTAATAAAGGTTATCTATCTATTGCATTTATTCCAAATTGATATCAGAAACACGATAAATACCCTAGAACTGTAATAAAGACGCTGAAATGAATAATACAGTGGTACCTCGAGTTACGATATTTTTTCGTTCGAGAATGCTGTTCAAGTGCCATTACCAAACGAATTTATCCCCATAAGGAATAATGTAAAATAGATTAGTCCTTTTACACCCCAAAAATATACTTACAAAAGCATTTAAAAAAATAAACTTACATAAAAGGGCGATTTTGGGGACCATCGTAACTCGAGGTACCACTGTATATGTCATATTATATGAGTAGGGTAAGAGGAGCAGGCAGGCTGCCACTCATAAGAGATGTTTACATCAGGGTAAACATGCCTAAATCACTCTTGGCATAAGAACAATTGCAAAAATAGCATTTATTATTTTTAGAATAATAATAATTTATAATAATTGATCTGGAGCACTTTAAATGTCATCAGTATTTAGCTGACATTCAGAGTACTCCACAGCAATTAGTAAGTAAGTTTATTCAGGTATACACAAATACATTTACATAGATTATCATACATATGTGTAGAGTTATTATTTATTATTATTTATTATTATTTCCCTACAATATATTGTAGGGAAATAATAATAATAATAATAATTGCTGTGGAGTGCTCTAAATGTCAGCTACCAAATACTGATGACATTTAAAGTGCTCCAGATCAATTATTATAAATTATTATTATTCTAAAAATAATGCTATTTTTGCATTTGTTCTTATGACAAGAGTGATTTAGGCATGTTTACCCTGATGTAAACATCTCCTATGAGTGGCAGCCTGCCTGCTCTCTTACCCCACTCATATATGTACAGTGGACCCCCGGTGTTCGTCCATTTTTCGTAACAGAATGCTGCTCAAGTGCCATTACCAAACGAATTTATTCCCTTAAGAAATAATGTAAAGTAGACTAGTCCTTTTAGACCCCCAAAACTACACTTATAAAAGCATTTAAAAAAATACACTTACATAAAAGGGAGTGTTTTGAGCAGGACGAACACCGGGGGTCCACTGTAATATGGAATATATTATTCATTTCAGCGTCTTTATTACAGTTCTAGGGTATTTATCGTGTTTCTGATATCAATTTGGAATAAATGTAACAGATAGATAACCTTTATTTAGTACATTCATTATTTGCTTCCCTACAATATATTGTAGGGAAATACTGCTTCCTTAACCTATTGAACCATGAACAATCATAAAACACGTGAAAACATAGTAAAATATTGTACTATACAGTGGTCCCTCGGTTTTCGCCGAAAATTCGTTCCAGAATGCTGCTCAAGTGCCATTACCAAACGAATTTACTTCCTTAAGAAATAATGTCATGTAGGTTAGTCTATTTCAGACCCCCAAAAATACACTTGCAACAGCACTTACGAAAATAAACTTACATAAATGTTCGAGTTTGGAGATGCACGAAAACCGAGGGACCACTGTATAGTACTACATACATGTTATACTGTAGTTTAATAACAAATAATGAACAAACAAAACACTCAGTGAGTGAGTGGTGGGCGGGCTGGCTGCCGGGTCGGAGGGAGGGTAGTAGGGACGCTTGGGTGGCGGGAAACTTAAATATGATTTGGTGGCTGGGAATTTGGCGGCCGGGAATTCGCAAATGTGTGAAGCCAGCGAAAGTGGAAAACATGAATGTTGAGGGAGACCTGTATTCTCATTTTCTTGGTATCATGTGATAGAATGGAAGATATATTACAGAAATAGAGATGATTTTGATTGGTTTGACAATGACAAGTACCTTGAAATTGAGCTCAAAGTAGCGAAAATGTTCAATTTTCAAGAGTAAACAAATCACACCATGCATCCAATACACATCAACTGGCGAGTCTAATATTCTTGCACAAGTGCGCTGATATTATTTATACCATTTTTACAATGATGCAGTTGTATACATAACAGTAAATCTTCTATTTTTTGTGAGAATAAAAATTCAAAATAGAAAGCAAAAGTTATGTAAGAGGGGCCTGGAGACATGACTAATGAACAGAGAAGATGTTATTTTAGTGCCAGGACTGTCTGCCTTGTTTATTCTGGACCCTATTTTGAAATTGGCATTGTTTGAAATTTGTGTGAAATTGGCCAAATTATCATTTTCTGACTATTATTTTGGGTAGTTGAAATTGGTAAATAGGCAGTTTCTTGTACTCAATCGATAGAGGAAATGGAGTTCTAGCGAAATAGCTATGATTTTAGTGGACTGGAACATTGGAATTGGCCAAAAATAGGGCTCAAAGTGGGTGAAATCGCCAATACGTAAACATCTTTGAGACCGATAACTTCGTGAGAGCATAATTCTGTAAGTTTTCATTCAAATTTCAAACTTTTGGTATCGTTATGATCGGAAAAAGATTCTCTATCATTTCATAAGAATTTTTTTTTTTTTTTCAAAAAATTTCGACCCTGAGAACGTGTTTCCGAGAAGGCCTGTCGACCCTTAAAGGGTTAAAATATAATCAGGAATAATTGGTGATGATTTACTCAGACCTAATGTAAACTCATAAAACAGACTGGGGGTGTTGGGGACCTTCTTCACCTTCTGGAAAATCGTCCAAAGCCAGATACTTCTACTGCTTTGAGCATGATTTCAAGCACCAGACGAGCCTGGCCCATGGCCTGGCTCAGAGAGTAGATAAACTCTTGAAAGGTATATCAAAGGTAAAGGTAAGCTACTTCCAGTCTGAAACCAAGCAAAATGATCTCTATTTCTGTAGTATGTCTTCCATTCTCTCAAATGATACCAAGAAACAGCCAATAAAACCATTAAAACTATCCTAGAAAATACCTCAAAGTCTGTATTTTTTACCAAATGCATGATCAGAGGTTTGCAGTTTCCACCATAAATGCATGGGGCAGGATTTTTTTTTCTGCTGTGCACACTTGCCCCACACACATTCCTCATGTCTAAGCCAAAATTTACCACTCAGCTTATCTGAGGGAGCCGAGCGTGAGCTGAGCTAACCGTGCATCAATGTGGATCTATGTATGAGGCAGTGAAAGGGCTAGAAATGTCACACAACAGTGAAATAAAAATGTCACACGATAATTTGTTCCTGGAAAATTCTGGAGGTACTGGTCCCAAATCAGAACACTGAACTCACTGATAGCAAGAGACAGCATAAAATATCTCCACTAAAAGGCATGGGTGTAACAATTACACTGAGAGAGAACTGGCTGAGTGTCAAAAGTCTCCACTTTTCAGTACCCTCCCTTATGTGCATTAGGGACATTACCATGAAACTCCTGGATGTCATCAGGAGAGAACTGGAAAAGTTCCTCAAATATGTGCCTGACTAGCTGGGCTGTGGACAGCAGTAACAACCTGGTTGATCAGGCCTTGATCCTCCAGGAGGCCTGGTCTGGGACTGGGCTGCAGAGATGTTGACCCCTGGAAATGCCCTTTGGATATTCCTCTTAAGTCATTTGGGGCTGCAGATCTTGTAGGCTCTGAGGAAAAAGTCTTTGAGTGTACCTCATTTTGTTTTCAGGTTGTGGTGTGCATAGTAATGTCTAAGGTCTTTTTTGTGGTTATGTATTGTATCATCAGATGGCGGTCTTGTTTGATGAGGAAGACTGTCATCTGTTTCTTAAAGGGCAAATGTGCAGAGGGTTCATTTGTGTTGAGGTTATTCTTGAGTTTGTCCAGATTGAGACTTGTTTAAGTTTTGATAAAGGTATTAACTATGTAACGTAGCCATGTGGTCGTTTTTAAGTTAAAGTTAGGACAACGCTCTGTTTCCAGTGATTCCATGTATAGGCTCATCATTAAAATGCTGATTGGGAACCTACTGCCATGCTGAACTTGTGCATATAGAAGGAAACACTGAAGGGATAGCAATTAAATTTTAGATATTGCTCTGTTAGCTCTACACATGTCTGTGAGTTCTCAGCTTTCAGCATAATATGTATAGTAAATTAATGGCATGATCTTGGTGGAAAGATAGGGGGATGGGGGGAAGTGGCACTGTTGAATAGCGAAGTGATGTCAAGGCTGGCCAGTTTCTTGGCCTTAATGTTAATTCCATAATCTTACTCAGTAGGTTTCCTGAGTGGTGTAGATGTATTACTGTTGGTCTTAATAAAACTCCACGGTCACGGCGCGCCAAATCTCGGCAAGCCACACACTCTCGCCCTTCTCTGCAGCCCACAGGCGACTGAGCTGCTATCATTCTGCACAATTGTACGAAGTCCACTCAACTACTCAAACCCATACTTTTTGCAGATGACACTACATACGTTATCTCGCACCCAAGCCCAGACATACTAGCCAACACTGCAAATACTGAATTGCAGAAAATATCTACCTGGATGTGTTGTGCTAAAACTCTTGCTAATGCATGAGTGCATTGCTTTGCCAGATGTGATAGGCCTCATGGGTACTTGTTGGTTTGTGCACCTTCAGTAATCTTTACATGTTGGTTGGTTATAGTTTAAGGGGAGGGTGGCAAAAATTTTTTTTTAACCCTTTCACTGCCGAGACCCCTGCTCACAAACTTGCTCTCAGTGTAGAAGAATTTAAAAAAAAAAAAAAAAATTCTCATGAAAAGATAGAGAATCTTTTCCTGGTGGTAATGACACCAAAAATACGAAATTTGATGGAAAACGTATGGAATTATGCTCTTGCGAAGTTAGCGGTCTCGGCGATATTTACGCATCGGTGATTTTGCCCACTTTGAGCCCTATTTTTGGCCAATTTCATTGTTCCAGTTGACCAAACTCATAGCTATTTCACTAGAACTCCATTTGTCCTATTGATTAAGTAGTACAAGAAACTGCCCATTTACCAATTTCAACTATCCAATAAAATGATTAGAAATTGGTAATTTGGCCAGTTTCATACACAATTCGAGTAAGCCCAATTTCAAAATAGGGTCCAGAATTAAACATGTTGGCTGTCTCCCACCGAGGCAGGGTGACCCAAAAAAGAAAGAAAAGAAAAGAAACACTTTCACCATCATTCACACATAATCACTGTCTTTGCAGAGGCGCCCAGGTATGACAGGTTAAATGTCACTCCAAACAGTCAATATCCTAAACCCCTCCTATAAAGTGCAGGCATTGTACTTCCCATTGTGATTCTGATGTTCATGTCTAGTGCATGGCTCTGTATAGTCAATATACAGAATACTGTTTTAGGTGACTGGGCCAATGTCTGGTTTGATTTTATGGATACCCATGGCAAATTTAGAGTCCTGGGCTGAGGGCTTTAGTCTTGGTTACCTGAAGAACATTTGAGGGGTCACTGCTCCCCTCAGCCCAGTCCCAGACCAGGTCTCTTGGTTGATGGCATGATCAACTAGGATGTTGATGCTAGTCACAAGCAGTTCAAAGAAAGCACCACAACTGCTCAAAGAATGCACCACAACCTGGCTGATTGGGAACTAACTTTAGGAACTTGTCATCCAATTTCTCTTGAAGATAGCTGGGGTCTGTTGGTAATTTCCCTTATGCATAATGAGGAGGATATTGAAAAGTTTTGGTCCATTTACACTTAAGTTCTCTCTTGCTGTATGTGCTCATTGCAATCCTACTTTTCATGGGAGGTATGTTGCTCTATCTGCTGTAACTTGATCTTGTACGGAGTACTAATTTTGACGAGTAGATTTGTGGGTCAGTCCCTCCAGAATTTTTCAGGTGTAAATCATGTGTACGTAGTTTGTTTTCCTCGCATACTTTCCAGGAAATGTGGTTCAAAGGACTTAAGGGCAAAGGACAATATATATGTACAGTAAATACACTCCGTACATTCTCCATTTATGTGATTTTTTTTATTTTTATTTTTTTATTAACACATCGGCCGATTCCCACCAAGGCAGGGTGGCCCGAAAAAGAAAAACTTTCATCATCATTCACTCCATCACTGTCTTGCCAGAAGGGTGCTTTACACTACAGTTATAAAACTGCAACATTTACACCCCTCCTTCAGAGTGCCGGCACTGTACTTCCCATCTCCAGAACTCAAGTCCGGCCTGCCGGTTTCCCTGAATCCTTTCATAAATGTTACTTTGCTCACACTCCAACAGCACGTCAAGTATTAAAAACCATATGCCTCCATTCACTCCTATCAAATACGCTCACACATGATTGCTGGAAATCCAAGCCCCTCGCACACAAAACTTCCTTTACCCCCTCCCTCCAACCTTTCCTAGGCCGACCCCTACCCCGCCTTCCCTCCACTACAGATTTATACACTCTCGAAGGGGGATGTTATCATGCAGCAATATTCCAGTCTCAGAGAGAACAAGTGACTTTGGATTGATATCACTTGTTTTGAAAGTTCTAGTTGGATTGATATTTCTTGTTTTGAAGGCTCTAGTTATCCACTCTATCAGTTTCCTTTAATTTGTGATAACATTGTTCTGAACCTTTAATGTAAAATCTTCAGATATTGTTATACGTACCTCTCACATTCTTTTTTCTTTTGAGTGATTTGAGTTTGTTTTACACTCCATTCCAGTTTTTGATTCCTAAATTTTTCTATAGTGGAGTAACTGAATTTTGTGCAAATGTGAGATAATCAGGTTGAACAAGGGGTAACCCTTCCACTCCTCACTATCATCAAAAAGGTACTTACAACTCTTCCTTCAAATTAAGGTATAGGGGCATTGACCACCTGAGATACTTCATCAAAATATCATTTTCCAGTAATTAAACAATTATTAATATTAAGTAAATTATTGATTAAAATAAACAAACTCTACTCTTATACAGTGGTACCCAGAGTTTTGTCCATAATTTGTTCCGGAAGGCTGTTCGAGTGCCGTTAATGAACGAATAATGTAAATTAGATTAGTCCGTTTCGGACCCCCAAAAATACACTTACAAAAGCACCTACAAAAATACACTTACATAATTGTTAGAGTTGGAAGCTGCTCGTAAGTAGAGGTACCAATGTAGTATTTACTTTATGAATGTGGGCTTACTCTTTGACAAATACAGTGGACCCCTGAGTATCGTACAGTTACATAATTGTTCGAGTTGGGAGCTGTACGAAACTCGGGGTACCACTGTACAGTGGTACCTCGAGTTACTAGCTTAATTCGTTCCAGATGGCTATTCAAGTGCCGATACCGAAGGAATTTTTTCCCATAAGAAATAATGAAAATTAGATTAATCCATTTCAGACCCCCAAAAATACACTTACAAAAGCACCTACAAAAATACACTTACATAATTGTTAAGAGTTGGAAGCTGCTTGTAAGTAGAGGTACCAATGTAGTATTTACTTTATGAATGTGGGCTTACTCTTTGACAAATACAGTGGACCCCTGAGTATCGACCGTAATCCGTAGGAGCTAGGCTTTAACTCGAACTGGCCAAAAGTCGAACTATTATTTCCCATAAGAAATGAATCCGTTCCAGACACCCAAAAATATTCACAAAAAAATCATTTTTAAGGAATAACTATAGTTTTATATTCACAAAACACATAATAACACATATTAAATTAATAAATTTACATTTAAAATAACATATACAGTGGAACCCCGGTTAACGAAAAAAATTCATTGCAGAAGCCTGCTCAAGTGCCATTACCGAACGAATTTACTTCCTTAAGAAAAAATGTCATTTAGGTTAGTCTATTTCAGACCCCCAAAAATACACTTCCACAAGCACGTACAATATTATACTTACATAATTGCACGATTTCCGGGATGTTCGTTAACCGGGGTTCCACTGTACTTACCTTTATTTGAAGAGACTTGCTGGCCATGGAAACACTATCACCCGCTATCTGTTTTTCATTGATCCACACCACCAACAACTTCTCAACCACATCCACTGTTTTTGATCTATTTTTGGCAAACAAGTCAACACCTTTCGCAACATCAGCTTCCTTGATTTCTTTTCTCTTTGCCAGGATAGAGGTGATAGTAGATTTGTTTTTGTTGTACATCCTGGCAAGCTCCCCCACACGTACGCCACTCTCATATTTTTATACTATCTCCTTCAGTTCGATGGTGTTCCTCACTTTCTTTACCACAGGGGTGCCACTAGGAAGCTTCTTTGGACCCATAGTGACTTATATTTCACAGTGACAATCAATAAACACACTAAAATTGTTGTGAAATACACACAACCTGCACATATAAAAAAGAGAGGAGCTTACGACGACGTTTCGGTCCGACTTGGACCATTTACAAAGTCACACTAACACACAGGACAGGAAGAAGGGGTATTTATAGGCAGGCAGACAGGGGAGGGCACAAGAAAGTGGTGGAGGGGTAATAATGGAGGTAGTAGTGGTAGTAGTAGTAGTAGTGGAATCAGTCATATTCTAGGAAAAGAGCACTGCAATGAAGCTGGCGGCCCGCATAGGGTAAGGACAACAACATAGAGGGGGAAAAATGAAAATAAAATAAAATAAAGAAGGACAAATACAAGGCAAAAGAAAAGAAAGAAAACAGAGGAGAAAGGAGAAAGAGGAGAAGGGGGAAGAGATAGAAGGGGAAGGAATCAGGTTAAGTCATGGGTGTTCTGAAGTTTGGAGCATTTAACAATGTAATGGGAGAGGAAAGCATCTACAGAGACAAAGCCAGGGCTAAGATTCATATAGGGAAAGTTGTGTATAAGGGAGGATTCAACCAGACGGCGACTGTGAAAGTTGGATGTAGGGTAGACAGTTTTAGCAGAAGACCAATCAATAGGATGACTGATCTCTGACATGACAGAAAAGAGCATTATTAGTGTCGGCAAGCCTAACACTATTTTTGTGCTCCCTAAGTCTGTCAGAAAGAGATCGGCCAGTTTCTCCAAGTACTGAAGAGGACAGGAGGAGCAAGAAATAGAATAGACACAAGGAGAATCTATAGAGGGAGGGGAGGTATGAACTAGATTAGTGCGAAGAGTGTTAGTCTGGCGAAAGGTAAGTTTGATGTCTAAGGAACGGAGAGAGTTGTTGAGATTAGAGAGACCAGAGATGTAGGGAAGGCAGAGGACAGGAGAGTTCCCAGGAGTAGAGGGTTTAGGAGAGAAGAAAGTCCATTTGGCACGAGAGAAAGCAGTCAATGAAATGGGAAGGGTAGCCAAGGCGGGAAAATGAATTATGAAGAGTGGAAATTTCTGCTTCAAGGAACTGAGGATCACAAATGCAGAGAGCACGGAGAAAGAGGGAGATAAGAACACTTTTCTTAACAGAGGAGGCATGATAAGAAAAGTAGTGAATGTACATGCCACTATGCATAGGCTTGCGGTACACAGAAAAGGCAAAACCTGTAACTGAGCGGTGGACATGAACATCAAGGAAAGGAAGCAAAGAATTAGATTCCCAATCAGCTTTAAACTTAATGGAAGGGGCAAGATTATTAAGAGCATCAAGAAATGGTTGGAAGAGACTAGAGTCATGAGGCCAAAGAGCAAAGATGTCATCTACATATCGGAGCTATGGCTCCGCTATGTAGATGACATTTTTTGATGTCGCAAAATGGTTTATAATTTGAGCTGCAATGTTCACTTTACCCAGCATTGACAAATCAATAATGTTATTTATATGCTTGGTTGACTCTCAGGTTTCATTACTTTTTGTGGTAAATGCCTCAAGTCAGTCACGCCACTTTTTGTCCATGAGTATTCACCAAATAGTAAGCATGGAAAACAGAATAAAGCGTTCTTTTCGTCACAGCCACAAAACTATTCACTTTTCTGGTAAAAACTGATGCTAAACTGGCACGTATATTCTTTGCTCCTGCTTGTACTTTTTTGTAGAATGGATGAAACTGGTGTATGTCGTCCTTTTTCTTTTATCTTTACTTTTTCACTTAAAATCAACTGCGAAAAGTTAATACTTTGTAAATATTTAACTGAGTTTACTCTAGTTTTCACTGCCATCGTTTATCAAATGGTAATTAAATTTAACGCTGTTGAAAAGAATTTAAACGGCCACCGACACCAATACCGGCCACACATTACAACGCGCATACTGAGCTGCATCGAATGAAGCTCCTCGCTGCCAGATGTAACACCAGTAATACCTATACAGTGGACCTCCGCCTAACGAACTTCCTGGAAATCGGTAGTTACGTTCCTGAAAATGTCGTGTTAGATAATTAAAAGAACTTATGGGAAAAATAGAGTTACGTTCCTGGGAGTCCCCAAAAAGCCAAACAAGTTTTTTTAGACCAACAGATCTTACAAAAATAAAAGTGAATATGTAATTGTAGTTCATTATTGTGATGTATTATGTTGTTTTTACTGCTTAAGACTACAAATGTAACAGAAATAATAGTATTTACCTTACATTGTGGGTGCTGGTGTTTGTGGATGATTGTGAAGAGAGTGGAGAGTTATGCTGTGGCCATACTGGGCTGAGGTGGATACAGTAGAACGTCATTTAGCACGAGATTGTGTTGCACGTTACCGGTATTGCATGATTTAAGATTTGCGACACATTATCATCTTACATGACGTAAAGATGATATTACACGGTTCGGCAGGAGGGGAAAAATTTTGAGCGCGCAGTTGCCCGCGGTGGGTTAAACCATTGAGTCAGTGGGGGTCCTACTAAGGGTGGCTATGAGCCACATCAAGTGTTTAATGCTGACGAGACAAGTGTTTTCTGGAAGAAAATGCCAACACGAACTTATATCAGTCAGCAAGAGAAAAGTGCACCAGGCTTCAAGACAGCAAAGGATCGCTTCACCTTGCTCCTTTTCGGTAATGCATCAGGTGATTTCAAGTGTAAGCCCATGGTTATTTACTGCCTAAGAATCCTCATGCTTTGAGTTAAAGGGAATTTGTTTTTCCTTCCTGCAAACTGTAAGTTTATTCAGATACACGGGGCCAGGAGCTGAGTCTCGACCCCTGCAACCACAATTAGGTGAGTACAGTTACATACATTATCATACATAGCAGCATATGTGTAGAGAACCTAGGATAACCCAAGTCAGTCAATGGAAATACTAAGTCACTCTGACTTTGGGTTATCCTAGGTCTCACACATATGCTGCTATGTATGATAATCTTCGTAACTGTATCTGTGTATACCTGAATAAACTTACTTACAGTTTGGAAGGAAAACAAATAACATTCTCACAAGCAGTCTTGTTGTGGTTCAGCAGACACCACCCGCCTTAACCAGCCACCAAGGACCCCACCATCCCAGCATTCGTAGGTATTTCATACGTGTCAAGAAGTCCTTGTTACTGTGTACACATAAAAAGATGTAAACATAAGTTTGTGTGACTGACTTATCTGACTGACTGACTGACTGACTGAATGACTTGACTGACTGACTGAATGACTTGACTGACTGACTGAATGACTTGACTGACTGACTGAATGACTTGACTTACTGAATGACTTGACTGACTGACTGAATGACTTGACTGACTTACTGAATGACTTGACTGACTTACTGAATGACTTGACTGACTTACTGAATGACTTGACTGACTTACTGAATGACTTGACTGACTTACTGAATGACTTGACTGACTTACTGAATGACTTGACTGACTTACTGAATGACTTGACTGACTTACTGAATGACTTGACTGACTTACTGAATGACTTGACTGACTTACTGGACGATGACTCTGACTGACTTACTGAATGACTTGACTGACTTACTGAATGACTTGACTGACACTGACTGAATGACCTGTGACTGACTTACTGAATGACTTGACTGACTTACTGAATGACTTGACTGACTTACTGAATGACTTGACTGACTTACTGAATGACTTGACTGACTTACTGAATGACTTGACTGACTTACTGAATGACTTGACTGACTTACTGAATGCATGACTTACTGAATGACTTGTGACTTTGAATGCTTCTGACTTACTGAATGACTGAGCTTACTGAATGACTTACTGAATGACTTGACTGAATGACTTACTGAATGACTTGACTGAATGACTTACTGAATGACTTGACTGAATGACTTACTGAATGACTTGACTGAATGACTTACTGAATGACTTGACTGAATGACTTACTGAATGACTTGACTGAATGACTTACTGGAATGACTCTTGACTGAATGACTTACTGAATGACTTGACTGAATGACTTACTGAATGACTTGACTGAATGACTTACTGAATGACTTACTGAATGACTTACTGAATGACTTACTGAATGACTTGACTGAATGACTTGACTGAATGACTTACTGAATGACTTACTGAATGACTTGACTGACTTACTGAATGACTTAATGACTTGACTGATTTACTGAATGGCTTGACTGACTTACTGAATGGCTTGACTGACTTACTGAATGGCTTGACTGACTTACTGAATGGCTTGACTGACTTACTGAATGGCTTGACTGACTTACTGAATGGCTTGACTGACTTACTGAATGGCTTGACTGACTTACTGAATGGCTTGACTGACTTACTGAATGGCTTGACTGACTTACTGAATGGCTTGACTGACTTACTGAATGGCTTGACTGACTTACTGAATGGCTTGACTGACTTACTGAATGGCTTGACTGACTTACTGAATGGCTTGACTGACTTAATGACTGACTGACTGACTTGACTGACTTAAAGTTAGACACTCAGTTCAACCATCGACTTCAGTTCAAGAACTTCTACTATCCACCTCAGCCCAGTAGGGCCACAGCATAACTCTCCACTCTCTTCACAATCATCCACAAACACCAGCACCCACAATTTAAGGTAAATACTATTATTTCTATTACATTTGTAGTCTTAAGCAGTGAAAACAACATAATACATCACGATAATGAACTACAATTACATATTCACTTTTATTTTTGTAAGATCTGTTGGTCTAAAAAAAAATTGTTTGGCTTTTTGGGGACTACCAGGAACGTAACCCTATTTTTTCACAATAGTTCTTTTAATTATTTAACACGAAATTATCTAACACGACTTTTTCAGGAACGTAACTATCTTGCTAAATGACGTTCTACTGTAGTAGAGGTTCTGGAACTGAAGTCAATGGTTGTACTGAGTGTCTAACTTTAAGTCATTCAGTAAGTCAGTCAAGTCATTCAGTAAGTCAGTCAAGTCATTCAGTAAGTCAGTCAAGTCATTCAGTAAGTCAGTCAAGTCATTCAGTAAGTCAGTCAAGTCATTCAGTAAGTCAGTCAAGTCATTCAGTAAGTCAGTCAAGTCAAGTCATTCAGTAAGTCAGTCAAGTCATTCAGTAAGTCAGTCAAGTAAGTCATTCAGTAAGTCAGTCAAGTAAGTCATTCAGTAAGTCAGTCAAGTAAGTCATTCAGTAAGTCAGTCAAGTAAGTCATTCAGTAAGTCAGTCAAGTAAGTCATTCAGTAAGTCAGTCAAGTAAGTCATTCAGTAAGTCAGTCAAGTAAGTCATTCAGTAAGTCAGTCAAGTAAGTCATTCAGTAAGTCATTCAGTAAGTCATTCAGTAAGTCATCAGTAAGTCATTCAGTAAGTCAGTCAGTAAGTCATTCAGTAAGTCAGTCAAGTAAGTCATTCAGTAAGTCAGTTAAGTAAGTCATTCAGTAAGTCAGTCAAGTAAGTCATTCAGTAAGTCAGTCAAGTAAATCATTCAGTAAGTCAGTCAAGTAAATCATTCAGTAAGTCAGTCAAGTAAGTCATTCAGTAAGTCAGTCAAGTCAGTCAGTCACACAAACCTATGTTTACCTCTTTTTATGTGTACAAAGTATCACTTCATTACGGCCACGGGTTGTCTTGTCTAATATCTTTGTTTTCTTCGTTAATTCTAAGACTTAAATGCTTATACCTTTTCTTGCCACTTTGAGCAACACTGGTATGCCTACTGGGTGTCATGATTGCTTGGCAGATACAAGATATAGTAATTTAAAGATCAAAACACAATTCACTCTCTCTCATTCTTCACAAACACAGCTGGCTTGTAGCAGAGGACTTTTTTTTGACGCGTATGAAATACGTATGTACGAATGCTGGGATGGTGGGGTCCGGGGTGGCTGGGGAAGGCCGGTGGTGTCCGCTGAACAACAATAATGCGGCTTCTTGTGGGAATGGTTATTTGTTTTTCCTTCCCGCAAACTGTAAGTAAGTTTATTCAGGAATACACAGATACAGTTACAAAGATTATGATACATAGCAGCATATGTGTAGAGAACCTAGGATAACCCAAAAAAGTCAGAGTGACTTATTTCCATTCTGTCTGACTTTTTTTTGGGTTATCCTAGGTTCTCCACACATATGCTGCTATGTATGATAATCAATGTAACTGTACTCACCTAATTGTGGTTGCAGGGGTCGAGACTCAGCTCCTGGCCCCGTGTATCTGAATAAACTTACTTACAGTTTGCGGGAAGGAAAAACAAATTCCCTTTTCCTCTAAGCACGAGGATTGGGCTTACATTTGAAATCACCTGATGCATTACCGAAAAGGAGCAAGGTGAAGCGATCCTTTGCTGTCTTGAAGCCTGGTGCACTTTTCTCTTGCTGACTGATATAAGTTCATGTTGGCATTTTCTTCCAGAAAACACTTCTCTCGTCAGCATTAAACACTTGATGTGGCTCATAGCCACCCTCAGTAGGACCCCCACTGACTCAATGGTTTAACCCACCGTGGGCTACCGTGCGTTCAAAATTTTTCCCCTCCTGTGAACCGTGTAATATCATTTTTACGTCGTGTTAGATAATAATGTGCCGCAATTCTTCAATCATACAATACCCATAATGTGCAACATAATCTCGTGCTAAATGACGATCTACTGTAGTTTAATATTGTAAGTGCTTGTGGAAGTGTATTTTTCGGGGTCTGAAATAGACTAACCTACGTGACATTATTTCTTAAGGAAGTATATTCTCGGAATGGCACTTGAGCAGACTTCTGAAATGGATTTTGTTTGTTAGGCGGGGGGCACTGTACTATCATACCACATCAAACTTCTATTTTTAATTATTTTTTCTCTCTTTTCAACAAAAAAGTAAAATCCACTTATAAATACATTTAAAACAACATGCAACAGATTTTTCGTAATATATTTGTCGCTTGCAAATTATTGTAACGTAAGGTTAATGAAGTCATAGCTGGCAGTGAGCATCTGGGGGACTGCAGCTCCTATGGATGAGCCGCCACTGTCTACTGTAATAGTTTGCCTTTATTCCTTCTCTGCCTTGCAGTTTTTGAATCACTTGTGAGGCACTGTATTGAGAGTTTTCTATAGTTTATATAGAAATAATCAGCATGCACCTGTGGTGATCTGTTCATGAGTTTAATGCCGGGGATTCTTTGAACCTCTTGATTTTTTAAACAAAACTTTATTTTTAAAAATCGGTTAGTTTATCTGGAAAAATCTAAACCATATTTATTTAAAACTAAAAAAAGACTGACCCTTGTGCTTCATATTCAGAATAAGCCATAATTTTTTGGATTGAAAGTGTACCCCTTGACTTGTGCTATGTAAAAAAAAAAAAAAAACGCTGTTTAACCCTCTAAATAAAATTGAGGCTGGCTTGTGGCTAGTATTTTATAATTCATTTGTTAAATGGTTCCCTTTAAACCTCCACTGATCTTGTTCTATAACATAAGTTGAACCCTAATACATATACAGTAGTACCCCGGTTAACGATATTTTTTCGTTCCAGAATGCTGTTCAAGTGCCATTACCAAATGAATTTATCCCTATAAGGAATAATGTAAAATAGACTAGTCCTTTTAGACCCCAAAAAATACACTTACAAAAGCATTTAAAAAAATAAACTTACATAAAAGGGCGAGTTTGGAGACCATCGTAAACCGGGGTACCACTGTATATACAATGGACCCCCGGCTAACGAACACCCCGGAAATCGTACATTTATGTAAGTATAATATTGTAAGTGCTTGTGGAAGCGTATTTTTGGGGGTCTGAAATAGACTAACCTACGTGACATTATTTCTTAAGGAAGTAAATTCGCTTCGGTAATGGCACTTGAGCAGGCTTCTGAATGAATTTTGTTCGTTAGCCGGGGTCCACTGTATTAGCTGTCAAGTTTAAATTTAATGGACTAATAGGGGGGGGGGCAAGTGGCTTGTAATAGCAATTGTGGTGGATAAAGATGAGATTATTTTGCTGTTATCATAATGATGATGGAAATTTCTGTAACAAATGATTAAACCCAGTTGGCTCTATTTCCCCAGGCACTGTATACCATATTTTCTTGCAGAGGGTATACCTAAAAATCATCCTGCACTAAGCTATATGCTCCATGAGAGGAATAAGGGTAGGCTTTGGGTTACTGGCAAGTGGTGGTTTCAGTGCTGCAGTACTGGTAAATTAAATTCCAAACACCTACCCCCAGCAAACCTTTCTCAGATTACTTTAAACTTACTAGTAGTATCTTATAAATTATAATTTACGTATTACTGGTACGTAATAAGCAAACCTGCTTCAGCAGTTGTAAATAATTGTGACGTAGCAGTCTGTAAACAACAGGTAGCTATATATTTGCTTTAGTTATTGGTGGTGGTGTTTGAGCAGACTACAGGTTGTGCAAGGTTCTGCATTTGCCAGCTATGTCGTGTAGATAAAGTCAGCCACTGGCTCACTATCATTTATTTTATTTTTTCCACAATATGCCTACCACATAAGGGTGTGCCTTGTAGGCTCATGTGCATTATAGCCATGAAATACAGTAACTCACATGGATTTAATGCTCCTCTGTTACTGTAATAATGGCAGTGACGTGGTGACAGTCCCCAGAACTGCTGTCATAGAAGAGAGCATTCAGTAGAAAAGGGTCACTGTAGCTAGAATGTGGTTAGAAGCTCCTGAACCTGGTGGTGGGGAAAACTGATACAATATATTCCTAGTTAGTTGTCACGACACTTATATGAAAGTACTGTATTTACATTAGTGCAGTACTAGGCCAAAGATTACATTCTGTTTATCCTTAACACCCCAAAATGGAGATGATCATGGCAGTAAACTAAACCCAAGTACAGTTAGCACAGTAATCTGCCTAACAGAAACAAAACTGACAAGAGTTAAAAATGTTTTTATGAATTCATACATTCCCTTGTGTATTTTTTTCAAATATTTTTTGAAGTAATGTCAAGTTATCAATTAACTCAGTTATTGATTTTAGATGGGGTGTCCTAATCCTAGTTAGTTTATTAATGTTTGGAAATATTTTGGTTTTAATAAATTTGTCAAACAGCACTGCAGTAATTGATAGTACGTGTGCGGCTTTCTTTAGAGTGAATGTATATTAGCTTTATTTTGTTACTGAATTTATTATTGAAATTACCTCTTGAGGGAATAGTTGATGATAGATACATGCAAGATTTCAGGACGTCTTGCTACTTCTACTTACACTTAGGTCACGCTACGCAAACATGTACACGTTTATGTATACATACTCATCTGAGTTTTCTTGATTTTATCTTAATAGTTCTTGTTCTTATTGCTTTTCCTTTCATATCCATGGGGAAGTGGAATAAGAATCTTTGTCCGTAAACATGCGTGTTGTAAAAGTCAACTAAAATGCCGGGAACAATGGGCTTTGTAACCCCTTTTCCTGTATAGCTTACTAAAAAGAAAAGAAGAAAACCCAAAGTGGGATGTTTGAATGTGCGTGGATGTTGTGCGAATGATAAGAAAGAGATGATTGTAGATGTTATGAATGAAAAGAAGCTGGATGTCCTGGCTTTAAGTGAGACAAAGCTGAAGGGGTAGGAGAGTTTCAGTGGGGAGAAATAAATGGGATTAGGTCAGGGTTTCAAATAGAGTTAGAGCTAAAGGAGGAGTGGTAATAATGTTGAATAATCAGTTATGGCAGGTAAAGAGGGAATATAAATGTATAAATTCAAGGATTATGTGGAGTAAAATAAAGGTTGGATGTGAAAAGGGGTTTTAGTAAGTGTTTATGCAACCCGGAGAAGAGAGGAGAGAGAGAGATTTTGGAAATGTTGGGGTGAGTGTGTGGGGAGTTTTGAACCAAGTGAGAGAATAATTGTGGTTGGGGATCTTTAAGCAAAGTGGGTAAAAATGTTGTGGAGGGGTAGTAGGAAATTTGGGGT